>CATIWR010144720.1:0-27812 GCA_949677035.1 Omphalea diandra
GTGTTAATTGATATACTCTCGATGATGGATTTATTTCCCTTTTTATTGTGATTCGAAAATTTTTTTAAAATTTTTGAACATGTATGAAATTCGGTTTTAAAATCAAAATAAGCAAATTAAATATCTTATTCATCGGTTTAATTTTACTCAATTTTATATATTATTCGATTTAATTCTATGTAAAATTATATCTAATTTAATTTATTCCACTTAATTTAAATTGAATTGACTGAATATTGAACTCTACTAAAGAGTCTTACTTGCTATTAATATTCCACTCTTCTTTCAAATGACTCTCACATCATATATATATATATATATATCATTATCAGATGTTCATTATCTATCCATTTCCTGGTATAGAAGGAATCTCATTTTCCTCGAGATACCTCTTATACTCTACTCTCACTTACTAAGCGCTCGAGAGTTTATCAGTATTATCCACTCTTCCTCGCTCATCTTTTTATAATGCATAATTCTCACCGGCATCATTTATATATAATGTTATTTTATCTTATTTTCTTTAATAATATTAAAATGAACCCTCATCTACGAATATCAAATCTACCAGAGGTGAATTCAACTATATTTTTTAATTTTTTATTTTAATAAAACTTTTATCATCTAACCATAATTAAATAAGTTTGTTATTTATTTTTGACATTTTAGCCTCATTCTATACACCTACTAATTTGTACTATTTAAATAACAAATCAATTTTCAAGGTTTGTCTTCTTTTTCCGTATTTATAAATATATTTTCAAATTTTATTTTCATATGACTTTCTTTTCTTTTTTTTTTTCCTTTGAATAAGCGAGCTTGTTTGTATTTTTTTTAAATTTATCCACATTTGTATAATTCAAAGCTCATTTTATTATTTTAATATATTTTAATTCAAAGTTTAAAAAAAATTAAAATTTTTTTTTTTTTCATTTAGTCTTAATATCAAAATTACATTAACATAAATTTTTATATATAATGTTTTGTCCCTTATAGATACTTATTATAAGTATTTGATATTTAAATTTTGTCTTTAAAATCAATGAAATTGAAATAAGGTGGTGCATACATCGTTCATATATGTGAACACTATAATATGATAATGATATTATATTACAATATCGTAACTAATATATTTATAATATTTAAATAATACTTTTATTAATATATATTCTCTATTATGTTAAATAATTTTTATTTTTATAAAACTAAATATTTAAATAATACTTTTATTTAACTAAAAATTTAACCAAATTAAATTTAATATATTCATTTTAAGTAATTGAAATATAATTTATTTAGATAAATAATTTATTATAAAATATTATTAATTCATAATTTAAAGTGAGAATTTATACTATCCTAATTTTTTTAAAATAATATAATAATAAATAGTTATTATCTTTTTATATAAATATTAAATAACTAAAACTTATTTCTTACACAAAAGTAATTCATCTCTTCATATTAACGAGTAAGATATAAATTTAATAAAAATATATAATAGTCAAATCTTAAAAATTCAAAAATATAAATAAAATAAAAAATTAATAAAATCTTATTTGATTTTTTCTTTCTATATATATATATATAGTATCTTTTTCACTTTTGTATAATATCAGTGTTTTTATAATAATATAAAATTTATTTTTTTATAATTTTTAGAATAAAAATACTCTATTTTTGTTTTATAAGTATATTATACAATATAAAAATTTAATGCACTTTAATTTTTTAGGTCCTGTTAATCCGTTATTTTATATTAATATTTATTTTATTATAAAATTTAATCAATTTAGACCTAATAATTATTTATTCTTGAAATTTAAACATAATTTATCAACTTTATATTTTACATAGAAAAGTATTTTGTCCGATTTTAAAAATTAAATATTTAATCATTGTGTGCTTGTACTACTTTTATCTTTTAGTTATATCCCTTAATTTTTTTTATTTTAATTATTTGTATGATATGACTATTATTATTATTTAAGATATTTAAACAATTTATTTACTTGTAAAAATAATTATTGTCTATCATTTGTATTCATAAATATTAAATTTTCATAAATAAGAAGACAATACTTAATCAATAATTTTAATTTTAAAATATATTTTATATATTCAATTTTAAAAATTTTCTAAATTTGTCACTAATTATATATGTATATTCAGAAGATTAATTTATTTTTAACTTCTTATATATTTGAATAAATTAATATTTAATTATTTTATATTTTTAATAAATTTATTTTTCTCTCAAGAAATGACTCATCAATATAAAGTGATAATTTGATTATTTATAATAAATAAATTTTAGCTATTTAATGTGGACTTTAAAAAATGATAACTATTTATTATTGCGTTTTTTAAAAAAATATTATTATATAAAATTTTTATTTTCAATTATGAATTAATGATACTCTACAATAACATTTTATAATAAATTATTAATTTAAATAAATTATATTTCAATTACTTAGAATATATAATATTATTTTAAAAAAATATGATGGTATGAGTTTTCATTTTGAATTTTTAATTAACGATATTTTATATTAAAATTTTATAATAAATATTTATCTAAATAAATTATATTTTAATTACTTAGAATAAATATAATAAATTCAATTTAGTTAAAATTTTAATTAAACAAGAATTTATATATTTTTCAGGTTTTTTTTTTTTTGGTTCTAACCAAACTTTTTAAAAAATTAAAATGTTCTTTTATCTATTTTTAATATTCAAATATTTGTTTGAGGATAGATTTGAAAATGAAATTAAAGTTTGGACTTTTTTAGTCAAAAAATAAAATAAGAGACAGATTTAAGAAACACATTAAAGTCCAAGACCTTTTTAGTAATTAAGCCAATTTTAAATTTGCAAATGGCACCGGCATAAATTTTAATATTTTTTTATAAATGCAATTTTCAACTTAATTGAATTTTTAATTTGCAAGTGGCACCGGCATAAAGTTTAACAATTTTTTATAAAAATCCGTTTTATTTGTAAATATTTTTTTTATAACATTAGCATATTATTTGGTGTAATTTAATTTAAAATTTATTTTATTTATTAAGCCAATTTTAAATTTGCAAATGGCACCTGCATAAATTTTAATAATTTTTTTTGCAAGTGGCACGGGCATAAAGTTTAATATTTTTATAAAAATTCATTTCATCTATAAATAATTTTTTTTATAACATTAGCATATTGTTTGTTGTAATTTAATTTAAATTTTATTTTTTTACAAATTAGTTTTTTATAGATTCATTTGTAAATTTCTATATTTAGTATTCTATAAAATAAAAATAAAATTAATTTCAAATGAAAGTGAATTTTGTGTTTACTTTAAATATAAATTTTAATAAAATATTTTCTCCTATTAAAATATTCTTGCGTTAATTTTTAAAATTTTATAAATATGAAAAACACATTAAATTTTAGACTGTGTTTGACTCATAATTTAAATATAAAATTTTTTTTGTTTCAGATACAAAATTTATTCATTTTTTATTTCACTTTTTATATATTTTACGTCTAATATAAAATTTATTCATTTTTTGTATATATTTAAATAAATTTTATATTATCACTGTAGCATCCAATGCACTGCCTTAGGTGCTGCACAAGAGAGCTGATATGGAGCGCGTGAGATACCTGCACTTACTGTGTATTAAATTTTATAGTGCAAGAAATTAACGAATTATTGCTCATCTCTGCTCCCAAAAACTCAAGAAATGCAAGTCCAACATCATGCCAAAGAAAAAGAATGCCAGAAGAAAGGAACCGGAGGTTGTTCCTGAGATCAAAGGACCAAGTAAACCAACAGATCCCTTGCGAATTGCCTTCAGGATGGCATGGCACTGCCTCCATTACGAAACTGCAGGAATTTTCGCCATATATGGCGCAGAGGGAATTGGAAAAACCACCATATTGACTCTATTCAAGAAGAAGTTCCTCATCAGCTCTCCCGATCAACCTTATCTCGTCATCTGGGCTGCCGCGACACGACATGCTAACCTCGACAAGCTTCAAGACAACATTGCGAAGCAGATAGCCTTCGCTGGTGATCAGTGGAAGAGTAAAAGTTTTGAAGAGAGAGCTGAAGACATATACACTGTACTAAGCAAAACCAAGTTTGTATTTCTACTGGATGATGTATGGGAGAAGTTAGACCTTGCAAAAATAGGTGTTCCATTTCCGCGTATACCAAATGGATCTAGAATAATATTCACAACCCGTTTCAAGAATGTCTGCGACGACATGTTCACTTATTGGAGCTTTAACGTTAGACCTTTATCGTTGAAGGATGGCTGGGAATTTTTCCAGGCGAATATTGGAGAGGAAACTTTTGACGGTAACCAATCTAATATTCAGCTAGCTCAACTTGTTGTCCGAAAATGTGCAGGTTTACCACTTGCACTTACCACCAGTGCTCATGCCCTGTCTCGCAAGAGGACTCCCTTAGCTTGGTATCGTGCTGTGGAGGCCATAAACAAATCTGGGTCTGATCTATCAGGTACAGAAGATGAGCTATACTCTGTCTTGAAGCTTGGTTATGAAAATTTGACCAGTGACACAGTTCGATCTTGTTTCCTTTACTGTTCCTTGTTTCCCTGGAATTTCAAGATTTTGAAGGATGATTTGATAGATTACTGGATTTGTGAAGGATTACTGGGTGCCTATGATAGCAGATCCAGCACGCAAAATGCCGGATATGATATTATTAGTGCTCTAGTTGAGGTATGTTTACTTGAAGAAGAAGAAAATCAGCATGTCAAAATGCATAATTTGACTCGAGAAGTAGCATTGCAAATAGCAAATGAAAGGAAGAAGGAAAATGAAAGGTTTCTAGTGCAAGCTGCTGATCGATTAACTGATGTGCCAGAGGTTGGAGGCTGGAATGGAATTAGAAGAATTTCATTGATGGAAAATTCGATCAGCAATTTAACAGAGGTACCTACAGCCCCTAATCTTTCCACATTGTTTCTCAATCATAATCCTTTTAATGTGATCTCTGTCGAATTCTTCCGATCTATGGAGGCACTAACAGTTTTGGATTTGTCAAACACTAGTATAGAAGAAGTGCCACAGGGTATCTCAAGACTAGCCTCATTACAATATCTTAATCTATCACGTACGTGCATAGAACAATTGCCAGTTGAGTTAGGGAAGTTAGTGAAGCTGAAATATCTGAACTTGGAGTATAATGACCTCCTGCGAATGATTCCAAGGCAAATGATTGCTAGTTTGAAGTTTCTGGAAGTTTTGAGAATGTTTCGATGTGGTTTTTCAGTTGTAGAAGAGGAGAATAATATATTGTCGGATAGTAATATGGTTGTGGAGGAATTGCAGGGCTTGAATCATTTGTACTTATTGAGCATAACTATAACAAGCGCCTCTGCGCTAGAAAAATTGCGGAGCTGTACTCGAGCTCTATCACTTGAGTGTTTTTGGGGTTCGAAAGAAATCGACATTTTGTCTCTTGCAGATTTGGAGCAGCTAAACACACTAGAGATTCATCATACTGATCACTTGCAGGAGTTTAACGTTAAATTCCAGGACTCGCAGTTTCTAAGGGAGAGAAGATTCAGCAGTCTTCGGGAAGTGAACATCGAAAAATGCTTACGATTACGTGACTTAACATGGCTAATTCTAGCCCCAAATCTGACAGTTTTGAGAGTGTCATCTTGTGAACGAATGCAAGAAATAATCAGCATTGGAAGATTTGATGAGATTGATGGTGAACAACTGGTGAATATATTTGCGAAACTGCAAGTTCTTGTGTTAGAGAGTTTACCAAACCTGCAGAGCATATTTGTCAATGCTCTGCCCTTTCCATTGCTAAACAAAATAAAAGTAGTTGATTGTCCGATGTTGAAGAAGCTTCCACTCAACTCTAGCAGTGCAAAAGGAAGTGCAGCTTTGATTCTAGCTGAGGAACATTGGTGGAAAAATGTTGAATGGGAAGACAATGCTACTAAAGCTGCTTTTCAACCTCGTTTTGTACATTTGCCTGATTGAGTGTTGGGTAGTACTGTGATATTCGTCCCCCTTGGTTTCAGTTCTTCTGTTCTATGACTATATCGGATAATTTAATGTTCCTTTTGTTCTATACTATGTAGCACGGAAACTCTTACTGAGTCACATTTTTCATTTTGAAAACGTTTGTACATTTCCTTATTTTTCACATTTCTTCCACATTTTCTTTATAAATTTTTAAAAAATGTCATTTCCTTTGTATCTTTTTCATGTTTCTTCATTTCCACGTTTCCGTTTCCGTGCAACATAGGTTCTATATCGTCCAATGTAATGTTATTTTTGTTTTTACTTTTTTTTATTTAATTTGAGTATTGGAAAGAAGTGTTCAGATTATTTTCCTTTTTTTATAATATACCAATGGTGAAATATTTAAAAGAGATGAGCACCGTAGTGATTATTGGACTTCTATAACTTTTTTTTTTCCCTTAATTATGTTTTTATTGTTGTAGTTTCCTGTTTTTAAAAAAAAAATTAATTGAGATAGCTAAAAGTTATGTAAATAATAACATAGTTTTTCAATCGTATTTAGTTTTTCTTTTTATAGAAATACAAAGTTTGATCACATAGATATAAAATGTAAATGATAATAACATAAAAAATGAACAAATAATGATAATATTAAGTATTCAAAAATTAAAGTCAAATACGGTTTAATATCAATACTATTTATTATCAAGATTTTATTTGGATGTTTGGAATTGAAAATTTAAATTATAAAAAAAATAAGCAAAATAAATAAAAATTTAATTATGAAGATTCATAAAATGAATGTAATAGGTGCTATTGCACTGATGGTTAGTAAGGTGTTACATCTATTTACACTCTTTTATTTTAATTATTGTTTATTAAAATTAATTATCAATTATGCATTAATGTTGTGATAAAATAAGGAAATTAAATGAATACTAAAATTTAAATCTTAAAAAATAAAATTAATTTGCTTTTTATAGTCTTGCCCTTCTTGATAAGGCATAATGAATTAAACCTTATATTTAATATAATTACTTTGTGTTATTAACGTTCTATTTGAATGTTTGAAATTAAAAATTGAAAATAAAAAAAAATGAATGAAATAAATATTAAAAAATTAATTACAAACAAACATACATACATACATACATACATACATACATACATACATATATATATATATATATATATAATGAACATAAAATAAAAAAGACTATGTACTAATTTTTTTTAAAAAATGCCATAAACTTTTATACATGATCAATAAGTAATAGGTCATTTTATAGTACCATTATATTATTATATATATTCAGCTTTTTTTATTATAATAAGTTATCCTATTCATAAATTATCAATAATTAATATTTTTCTATAAAAATATTTATTATACTTTATTTTTATTATTAAAATATATTTAAAATTTTCTTATCTTTGCTATATTAAGTTATTAATAACATAATTTTGAAAATTACTATTCCTTCTACTCCAAAATAATTGGCAAAATCTCTATTTTGGGTGTCCTAAAATAATTAGCAATTTCTTTTTTTGGTTGATAGTTAATCAAACAATTATTTAATATACCCTTATTAATTGACATCTATTTTTACATTATTAATAAATTATATCTATTTTTTATTTTGAATTTGTAATTTTGATGTAAACAAAAAAATTACACTCTTCAATAAATTTTTTTAAGTTCCAATAATTATTTTAAATATTATCACCAACTTTTGTAGTTCCAATAATAACTATACTTTATTAATATTGATAAAATAAAAAAATAAAAAGGAGTATTTTAGTAAGAAAATGGTTAAAATACAAAAAATAACTATAATTAACTAATGTTCTTAATTCTCATAGAAATTAAATTTTGCCAATTATTTTGAGATGGAATGAGTAATAATTATATTTAGTAATCAATAAATTAGTAAAAAAATATTACTAAACTATTTGATATATACTAGATTTATTTTTGAAAAGATCAAACTTTCATATATTCTTTAAATTCATAAATTTATTTAATTTAAATCAAATCAAACAAATATTTTTATTTTTGACAAAATTTATCTAATTTTTATAAAAAATAATTTATTAAAATTTTAATAATAAAATGTATTTAAAATTAATTTCATCCTAAATAAAATATATTCATTTTTTATTAAAAATTGATCAGTATCTAAAATTTTTTTAGAACTATATAATCTATTATGAATAAAAGAGCTTAACTTTCTATCAAATTAATCAATTTGACTATTTATATTTATTAGTTAGTGTACAAAAATTACATTTCTTACCTAGATAAATATTATATTAATTATTTTTTAACTAAAAATTACTTGTATAATTATATAAATAAAAAATTTTAGAATTTTTCCACAAAATATAGAATTAATATACCTATAATTTGAATTACACAAGATCTTATATGTGTGTATTTTTATATCTATTTTCTTATGTGTAGTTACCTATAATTATTATAATCATTATATTTATGATATATAAAATTCTATCATTTGTATAAAATATTTCATTTAGTTAGATATAATTATAAATTTTAAGATGATAATTTCATTATTTAATATAAACTACACTAATTTATTCTTAATATATTAATTTTAAAACTATAATAAATTAATATAACTATAACTTGAATTACACAAGATCTTATATGTGTGTATTTCTACATCTATTTTTTTATATTTATAGTTACCTATAATTATTATAATAATTGTATTTATGGTATATAAAATTCTATCATTTATATAAAATATTTTATTTAGTTAGAGATAATTATAAACTTTAAAATAATAATTTCATTATTTAATATAAATTGCACTAATTTATTTTTGATTAATTAATTTTAAAATTACATCAATTAATATGATAATTTACTCTATCTTATATGAATTGTGATAATTTATCTTTTTTTCATTATAATAAATTATAATTCAACTATATTCTATGTAAATTATATTAACTTATTCAATATCAATTACTAAAATTATAATAGATAAATATGATTCCACATGCGAATAAAATACATTAATTTATTATTAATTTATTCATTAAAATAAATTATTATACATTAAGATGAAAATTTTACTTCTAAAGTATTGATATATATTCATTTTCAGATTTTTACAATCAATATATTTAATTTTAAAATACTAGATTTATACATGAAGATAATATTGCATATTTTATTTTTAAGAATATAGAGTTTAGATTTTAAAGTTTTTTTCTCTATTTATTTTCTTTTTTATTAAAACTATTATCATAATTAAAATGGTTATAACTATAATTCAAATAATATTATAATTTATATTTTTTCAAAATGTGCTCATCTTATATTTTACTAATTATTAATAAAGCCTCAAACCATTCTAACTTGAAATGGATTCATAAATAACAATAATCTCTATATTCTCTTAAACTCAATCCAATGTTAATATAAAACTAAAAAATGCCTTTAAATGATAAAATCTTCTATTTGAAACTTTACACTATTGAAAATAATTTAGTTAATAATGAAATTTATAAATTTTATTTTTAATTAAAATTAGATTGAAATGAGCCAAATTAAAGATTGCATGTTTTCAACTAACATAGAAAATTTGATTATTTATTAGAGAAATTTTTCATAAAAAAATAAAAATAAAGGTATTCTGTTTAGAATAAGATTAATTTAAATAATATAATTATTTTTAAAATATATTTTATAACTAAATTTTTAAAAAATTATGTTCTATAACTGTGAATTTAGTAAAAAAAAAAAAGCTATTTACTTTGATTTGATTTTAATTAAATAAATTTACATAATTTAAGAAATATATGAAAGTTTGATCTTTTTAAAAAAATAAATTTGTTTGATCTTTTTTAAAAAATAAATTTATTGGCAATATCAAATAACTTAGGAAACGTTATTTTTTAAAATTTTTATTAAATTTATAGATTGCTAAATATAATTATTAGCAAGTTAAGACTAAAAGATAAGAAAAACTTAAACATGTTTAATATTAAATGATAAAATTAAAGAATAATAAATATTTCTATAGATAAATATTAATTATTGATAACTTACTACTTAGGTAATTAATTGATAAATGATTAATAAAAAATTCAATACCTAGAATTTTAAATTGTAAGATACATATACTCTAGAATCATGTGTAAGTTAGATTGGGTAAATTATTAATAATTGTGTATCTATCTGGTTCAGTATGCCCTATCGCATAGTTGAGCATTAGATATTGAAAAGGATTCCATTTGAATCTAAAAAAAATTGTTTTAAGGCAAGTTCTCCAACGTAGAGGTCTCTGCAAGGCATATTTAAGTAAACTGATTGACCAATCATTTTTTTTTCTTTTTTAATATTAAGAAGAAAATTTTCACATTAGTGAAAATCAAATCTTGACACTGGCTAAGAGGTTATAGATTCAATCCCAACCTTTGATGGTAAAGTCCTTTTAACAAGAATTTATAAAAATTTATCCCCTTCGCTTATTGATACTAACAACTAATTCGTCATGATTTTTATAAAAACATCTAGCATATGACACGGTTAAAAAAAAAAAAAATCAAATCTTGACTAAATCACTCAAATATTTATTTTTTAAAGAAAAAATCACTCAATTTTAGAAACACATGGTTACTGAACGTATGGGTTGTCACAAGAAAACTCAGATTTATTAAATTTCCCATGGCAAGTGGTAGAGAATTGCAGTATTTAAGTATTCATCATCAACAAGGGGATGACTGAGGAGCCATCACCGGGATACCCATCGATGTAATGGGCTACCTGGTGGAGGAAATATCTGAAATTATATGCAAATGGCAAGGATTCTCAGAATTCAATAATAAGCTGGAATAATAATTCCATTCTGTCATAACCTAAACCCGAGTAGTCATTCACACCATCAACTACCACACCAGACACCAACTAAAATTAATTGATATTAATATTATATTACAAGTGGAAAAGATTGAAACTATTCATCAAGTATTCAAATATTGTTTTTAGTGCATTGTAACTTAATACGAAGCCCAATTCATGAAGGAATCTATCTTTGAATTAGTTACACGAAATTTTAAAAAATAAAATAACTAAAAAAAATAAATTCTATAATCGAGGAAAAATTGTCCTTTGCCTCATCTCTTGAATTGAATAGGAGAGGGGAGAAAATGTTTATAAAGGTGTCCAATGAACAAAATTACGTGTTAGGTTAATGACTTGTTTGTTTGGTTAATGACTTGTTTGTTACTACTTTATTAAAAAAAATAGTGATTGCGTAAATCTGATTAGCCTGTTTGACTAGTGAGTTGGCCTTCTTGAGTAATGGGTTCACACACTCCCAACCCTTTTTTTTTTTTTTTTTTTAGAAAACCCCCAATCATCGTATTGATTAAAATTTCAACTTAAAAACAACATTAAACGCTTAGACTTTAGGTATTTTATTTATTAATTCTCTCAACTTTGATTCATTTATACATTACGTCCTTAAACTTTTTCTTTTCATATTAAGGTTTTTTGTGATTTAAAAATATTAAAAATAGCACCATACATCTGAAATACAATAACATTGTTTAATAGATTCAACCTGAAAGTTTTAGAGATACATTTTTTTTATTTATTTTCTGCACTTTTCATTTCTAGATTGAAAAAATCATATAATTTTTAAATTTTTTGAACTATCATTTACGAAATATTTTGTCAATCATTTTCATATCATAACAATCCTTCACATAAATAAATTTTTTTTAAAAAAAATTTAAGGGCTCATTTTGAATAAATTAAATATCTAGGGGCAGAATAAGTAAAATTCAAAGGTCTCTGTGTTTTATCTTCAATTTATGCATTGACCCAGTAATATTGAAGTCGTCGCTTAATTATAAGGCTCCAAGTTCGAAGTTAGCTAATAAAAAGACAAAAAATAATTGATGGAGAGGACAAGACAACTAGGTTAATTTAATTTATTAGCAATCAAAACAACGATTTTGAGCATTCAATTAAGGCAAAATAGTAAGAAAATATTAAAATAATAAATTCTCACTCGCTGCAATTGATATTTTAATATTCAAGAAATTGAAAGAAATATTCGTCTCTACCGCAACACAGTATTTTCCAAGTTCCTAAGTTCCATCTATACTTCCTAAAAATTCTCAAACTGTATATGGGTAATTGCATTTCAATCGACTTGTCCCTCGATACCTTGATCGAGCGCTGTTGTGTTTGTGCTTCTGGACAAGTTGTTTACATTTGGAATTTTGAGAATAATCTTGAAGTTTTGAAGACTGCAACAAATCAATTAAGGGCATCGAAGAATGACCTGATGCAAAGGGTCAGGAATGAGGAAGGACCACAATTGCAACGGCTGCAACAAGTACAGGTGTGGTTCGACTTGGTGGATCAAAAGTTAGATGAATTTGATCAGCTAATAAAAGATGCTGAAAAAGAAATTGATGAGAAACTCTGTCTTGGAAGCTGTTGCTCCAAGAACTGCAAGTCCAGCTACGTTTTGGGCAAAAGAGTCGCTGATACCAAGCTAGAAGTGGATGCTCTGAAGCAAGATGGAGTTTTCGATGTAGTGGTTGAGAGGGCACCAGCAGAACCAGGGTATCTGCACCAGCTTAAGAACAATCTCGAAGCATTGGAGGGTGCAAGGAATGGCTTGAATGGTTTGAAGAAAGACGTCTTGCGGAGAGTCAACCGTGAGGAAGGACCACAAATGAATCGGCTGAAACAAGTTGAAGTGTGGTTTTCAAGGGTAGATGCATTGATAATTCAAGTTGATGCGCTGATAAGAGATGGTCCTCAAGAAATTGAGAAATGGAGTGTTGGAAATTTTTCCAACGCTGGATTTGGGGACAGAGTAGCTGAAAGGCTGAATGATGTGACTGCTTTAAAGGAGGAAGGGATATTTGAAGTGGTGGTTGAGAGAATACCTGTAGAGCCAGCCTATATAAGCCAACTTGAAGACAAGCTTGAAGCTTTGCAAACTGCCAGAGATGAATTATGGGGCTTAAAGGAAGATGTGATGCGGAGGGTCATACTTGAGGAAGGACAGCAGAAGAAGCGGCTGCAACAGGTTCAAGTCTGGCTTTCAAGCGTGGAAGCCTTAATACCTGAAGTTGATACGCTGCTAAAAGATGGTAAACAAGAAATCAAGAAACTGCATCTTGGAGATTTCTCGAATAGCTTGTTCGGGGAGAAAGTTGGAAAAAGACTGGAAAATGTGGCTGATCTAAAGGGCAAAGGAGTGTTCCAAGAAGTGGCTGATTTGCCGCCTCCAGAAGCGGTGGTTGAATTGGATTCTGGACCAACGGTGGGATTAGAAACTAAGTTAAAAGAGGTGTGGAGCTGGATTATGAGAAAAGAAGTGGGAATTGTAGGCTTGTTTGGTATGGGAGGAGTTGGTAAAACAACTCTCTTGACACAAATTAACAACAAGTTCCTAAACACACCCAATGATTTTGATTTCGTGATTTGGGTTGTGGTTTCAAGGGATTTGAAACTTTCTAAGGTTCAAGAAGAGATTGGGGAAAGGATAGGCATTTCTGGTGATGAATGGAAGAAAAAAAATATTGATGAAAAAGCTAAAGACATCTCTAATGTATTGCGGAAAAAGAAGTTCGTGTTGTTGCTAGATGATTTGTGGGAGCGAGTCAACTTTGCAAAAGCCGGGGTTCCGATTCCAAAAAGACAGAACGGATCCAAGATAGTGCTGACAACACGTTCTGAGTTGGTGTGTAGTCTGATGGATGCTCAAAAGAGGATTAAGGTAGAGACTTTGCCCCCAGCGGATGCTTGGCAATTGTTTAAGGAAAAGGTTGGGGAAGAAGCCCTTAGTATGGATCCAGCTATTCCTCCTCTCGCTGAACAGGTTGCTGAGGAATGTGATGGTTTGCCACTTGCACTCATTACCATTGCCCGTGCAATGGCTTGCAACAAGACACGCGAAGAATGGGAAATTGGTCTTAAGGATTTGCAACAATCCGTTTCAGATTCAGAAGGTATGATGGATGAGATATTCCCTCGTTTGAAGTATAGTTATGATAGATTGCAAAATGACAAAGTCAAGTCGTGTTTCATATACTGTGCCTTGTTTCCAGAAGATTTTAAGATTTTTAAGGATGATTTGATAGATTATTGGGTATGTGAGAATTTTGAAGATGATAAAAGTAATGAGAGTGTTACTCGGGATAGGGCGTATCGTATTATTCGTGATCTTGTTCATGCTTGTTTGCTAGAAGAAGAAGGCAAATATGTGAAAATGCATGATGTGATCCGTGACATGGTTTTATGGGTAGCATGTAAACTTGAGAAATCCAGGTACAACTTTTTGGTGCAAGCTGGTAAACAATTAAGCAAAGCACCAAAAATTGGAGAAAAGGTAAAAAGAACATCAGTCATGGAAAATTCCATTCAGAACATAACAGAGGTGCCTGAATGCCCTGATCTGTTGACTCTGTTTCTATGTCGTAATCCTCGTTTGAATGATATTAGTGCCACCTTCTTCCAATCGATGCGTGCTCTAACAGTTCTAGATGTGTCCAACAGCAGAATACAAGAACTGCCAATGGGAATTTCTGAATTGGGTTCATTGCAATATCTCAATCTATCACGCACGTGGATAGAGCAAATGCCGTTAGAGTTCAAGATGCTGAAAAGGCTGAAATATTTGAACGTTGAGAATAATGAATTTCTCAGTATGATTCCCAAGGAAGTTTTACTTGGTTTCTCAGCCTTGCAAGTCCTGAAAATGTTTCATTCTGGTTTTTTCTATGAAAGAGTGGAAGATAATATATTGGCTGATAGTAAAATGCATATAGAAGCATTGCAGCATTTGGAGCATCTGAATGTTTTGAGCCTCACAATAAGATCAGCCAATGCTCTTAAGCTTTATTTCAGCAACAAAAATTTACCAAGCTGTACTCGTGCCCTATCCCTTGAGTGTTTCAGTGGCTCGAAGTCAATTGACCTGTCACCAATAGAAAACATGAATCATCTAGAGACACTGCAGGTCTCTGCAAGTCAGGATTTGGAAGAGATTAAAGTTGAATCTAGGATCTTAAGAGAGAAGAGATGCTTCGACCATCTTCGAGAAGTGACAATAGAATACTGCGCTCGTGTGTCGAACTTGAGATGGCTAATTCTGGCACCAAATTTGGAAATTCTGAAGGTCGCAGTTTGTGAAAAAATGGAAGAAATATACAGTTCTGCAAAATCCAATGAAGATGGAGATGCAGGTGACAAGCTGAAACCATTTGGAAGACTCGAAGTTCTAGTATTGGAAGGTCTACCACAACTGCAAAGCATATATTGGAATGCTGTGCCATTTCCAGCTTTGAAGAGGATAAGAGTAATTGATTGCCCAATGCTGAAGAAGCTTCCACTGAAATCTGATAACAGTTCAAAGGGACGCAAAGTAGTGATCGAAGCAGAAGAACGTTGGTGGAAAGACTTGGAATGGGAGGATGAAGACACAAAAACAGCCTTTCAATCCTCCTTCAGAAGCTGTCTTCCAAGAGCAAGAGTGTGTCGTGCTCCACATGATTATTTCTTTGATCTTTGGAAGTCGCTATCTTCTTGAGTACTAGTGGTGGTGTTGGTTTTTTCAGCTCTTTTTGCTTATTTGGAATTGTTGAGTTTTGGCATATTTACTGTTTTTTTTCTTATTTGGGAATGGTTGGGTTTTGGCATATTTATGGTTGATTTCGTTATGGTACAGTTGTGTGGTTCATTTTAAGAGAAGTTGAATTGAAGATGCAGCACGGGAAGTTTTCTGGGCTATCGGCTGTTCGTTATTGTTGCATTTTTAGAGTTTCATGTGTGGTTTTCTCAAGAGATTTTGTACACAGCCTGTATTTGTCTGTTAATCCCATAGTGAAAGTTAGAAAAACTTGTGGCTATGAGTTTGTTGCTCAACCATCTAAAAATTATTTGCCTCTATTTTCAGATAGAAGCATAATTTGACGCTGCAAACTCTCTCAAACTTTTAAACAGAACTAAATATGACATAAAGTTATTTAAATAAATAATATAACAAAAAGTTATGTAGTTTGTATAATTTCTATGTACCTCATACATACAAAAAAAAATATATTAATGTAATGATTTGTTCATTTAGTTTTTTCTTTTAAATGTAGTTTTGTTAGTTGTAATTATATTGACTCAATGGTAATAAGTACTATTGTCAAAATGAAATTAGATCAGTCGGTAAATTGAAAAACTAATCGATTGTTCGGTTTATTCAATATTTCAAACTGATTGATAAATAGAAATAATTGAAAAACCAGTGACTCAATTAACCAAACGAATCCATGTTTCTTAAAAGTAGTATCATTTTAGCTTTTAAATAAAAAAAGAAATTATGCTCATTTCTTTTTTCTTTTTAAACAGAACAGTTGGAAGAGAGAAATTTTCAACTACACTATATTTTTACCATTTCAGTATTTATTGAACCGATCAGTGAAATTGATTAAATTAATCGAATCGCAAATTGATTAAACAATCAGTTCAATCTTTGATCTAATTTAATAATATTTATTGTTCGTAAATGAGAAAATATAACTTAAAAATCACTCAATAAATCAGATGTTGCCTAAAATAGGATGTGGCTCTCAATAGCTTATTCTCTAACAAAAGTGTTGCTTTCACTCTCTCAAATTTTGAATCCTTTTTCTCTCTTTGACTTACTTCCTCAAATTTCTGGTGGCGATACCTGGCCCCATGCACTCCCTATTCTTTGATGGCAGATTTCATTTAGAATCCAACAAAGGTGCCTAAAGTACCATGGACTTGGTAATCCCAATTTTCTTAAGACGTGAGTATTCTCTTCGAGCATTCGAGTTTTCTTGATATATCGTTTTTGGAAGGTATGGAGTGTCTAGATGACCTTGTATTCATTGATTGCCTAAATTTGAAAGATCTGAAAATTGAGAGCTCAATGATCACAAGGGGAGGACGCTTCAACAGCCTTCACAAAGTTTCCATAATAAATTGCTCGAAACTGGAAGACTTGACATGGCATATTCTTGCTTCAAACCTCGAGCTTCTTGTTGATCAAGATGTTTGAACATGGAAGAGATAATCCATCCAGGAAAATTGGGCGAAGGAAATGTCAATACATTGGCAAAACTTGAAGTTTTCCAATTAGTTTCTTTGCCAAAATTGAAGAGCATCTATCCGATTGCCTTGCCTTTCAAACGTCTGAAAGAAATCATCGTGGACGGATGTCCAAAGCTGAAGAAACTTCCGTTTAATTCTCACATCGTGAAGAAACATAGAATTGTTATTCAAGGATTGGAAGACTGGTAGACAAAGCTAGAATGGGAAGATAAAGCCACTCAACGTACTTTCCTTCACTGTTTCAAAGCCTGTATGTACTGAATTTGGTGAAAGTATCTGTGACAGTGACAGGCAGTATCTGGTTCCCTTGGCAAATTTTATTCAGACGGCAAGTAATTCTTGGAACTCAGAGAAAGAATTCATCTAGTTATGTTCTGGTGACCACCTTTATTAGACATGTCATTCATTTGAAATTGTTTTCTTATTTTAGGCATTTGATACCATATATAGTATTTGCTTCCACGTCTTAACTTCAGTAGTTCGATGTATTTGTTATTAGGGTGATTTTCAAGAAAGTGTTTTGCCTTGCTATTACTGATTTCCACCAGTCAGATTATGCCAGATTTATTGCTCTTGCCTCGTGCCGGAGGTGGTCAGAGTTGAGCATGTCTTGTAACGCCAAGGTTGGACTATTTACTTATAGTACAAAAGATCAGGGACTGAAATATTTTCTGGGATTATGGACAGATTTCTGATTGTGAAATCTATCTCGTCCCAATATGAAAATACTACTTGAAACATCGACATATACGACAATTCAGTGCATCTTGTATTTCTGTAGCTGGATGCCTCTGCTCGAACTCTCTGATTGATCTTTTTATGTTTAGTAACTCACATTTACCTGTAAAGTTGAACTTCAAGAATTGGCCATTTATTAATACAACTCATCTCATCTCCTTTAGGTCCCTCACCAACATCATGTTAAATGTTGATTGCATTGCATGCTTCTGTTTTCACAAAATATGTTTCTATGAACCTATCTTGTTAAACCCCACCAAGCATCACTAAAGATCATCTGGTTTGGCAATTAAAAGTCGTTAGTTAAACGGTGGCAGAATTGATTAATGACCTCTTTACACTTTTTCGAATGTAAATAGAATTGGCCAACGGACTAGCTCGATTTTTAATTATGTAAATAATACCAACCCGAACATTTAAAGCAATAATTTGATTAATATAGCATGTTGTTTGAGGATTTATCAACAGGCACTGGATAAGTCTTTTCTTTCTTGATTTTCTACAGGACCAATAGACACATAGTTGGTAAAAGTTCAGTACACTTCTATCTGATAAAAATCTGCAGCAGACAAATAATACAGACCACTTAGGGGATCAATTTTCAAATACAGTCCCCTTATCATCATGAAATTGTAAATGAAAGTTTAAAATGACGCCTAAATTTTTGTACCAACTGGAATGCAGTGAGCACACTATAAGAACATTTTCGGTGTCAATTATGTACCTTTTCAGCAGCTTGTGCCCATTTGATAGTCGAACGGGCCAACGCATCAATTGGATCAATACATTTCTTAAGCAGAGGGTCGTTTGGAGGCAAGAGATTGCACATATCATCAGAGGCAAGGATAACAGTGTTCACCGCCCTCACCAGAAGAACTTGGAGCGCTATTCTCAGCAGGTTCCTTGCCCCTTCCATGTCCTTCCTTTTTAAAGCTTCAATTGCAGGAATCACAGCATGTTCCATGGTTGCTTTATCTGGCAGCACAACCTCAAATCCCTGCAAACCCAGGGAAAATCATAAATAAATATGAACAAGTCCCAAGTACTAAGTCCTAAAATAGAAAGAACCCGTAAAATGAAGGAAATAAGTAGTACAATTTATGTAATTGAAAAATGATTCATTCTCAGTTACAAAATCTTTCAGAATTTAAAGCTGCAAGAAGCTCATATGGGATTTGACGGGAGACAATTTGAAGCAAGAATAGAAATGACATTTCCACTAATATGCATGCAGCACAAAATGATTGAAATTCAAGTACTGCATGCTGCATTTCTCCAAATATTAAGGAATCACTTGAACAGTGTGACACAGGATGGAAGAGCTGAAATGGGAAATGCAAATCATTATATCTTAATATGATGTTTCTTCCTTATGCAAAGTCATACAAGTTACATCCAACACTAGGACCAGACCCATGTGAAGTATACTCTAGGGGCACTAAACCTAAAACTCCCATGTAATATTCTGTTACGATAGAGGCAGTAAGCAAAAAAGAGATGGAGCCAGCTGGTAAGGAGACAGCAGTTGAAGTGTCAAAATCAGAAGGAAACATGATAGGCAACAGATGACCTGTTGAAATCAGAAGGAGCTTGATATTTGTAAACTGTGTTGTATTAGTTGTATTCAATTTATTAGCTGTTAATAGACTGTTGTATTAGCTAAGTGAATAATAAACCATTAGATAAGATTTTCTTAGTTAGCCGTTAACTAGCCATTAGTTGAGTGAAAGAAGGTTGTAACAGAAGAGAAATAGTTGCAACAAACTCAGTTATATGAGCTAAATTTGTGGGGATTGTATGGGATGATGACAGATATCACAATCTAATTTTCTCTCTCTAATTTTTCTTCCTTTCTTATACTCTCTTCTTCTCTTCCCTATTTCTTCTTCTACTTCTCCTCTGTTTCTCCCTCTCTTCTCAGAATTCTATTTCTGTTAACCATTGGAATACTCAGTCTCGAGTTTCCTTGGTTCTAACCAGTCCATCTCCATTACTGGCCATAAGATATTCCTGTCAGGACTGGTAGGCTCTCAGTACCGACAATGGAATAATGAATTTAGAAAAGAAAGAAAGAAGAAGAAGAATAAGAAGAGAGAAGAGGAAGGAAGTTAAGGGTTAAGAGAGAGAAGATAGAATTTGTTATTAATCTCCACAAGGATCTGTTATAGTCCTCTAGCTAGTTAATACTCAACAGCTAGTTGTTATTTGTTTACAACAACGTAATGTTCTTTGCTAGCACATCCTAACAAATCAACAGAATTGGTAACTAATCCAGCTGGAGCTGATTCTATACAATCCACCTATTTCCTTTATCATGCGCCCTCTTGATCTTAGTAGTAATCCTAACAACTCGACAGTCTCTTTATGTTGGTCTCAGACTCAAAGTACTTATCGAAACCAAACGAACAGGACATAGTGCCTGTACATTCTATTAACTCAACTGGATCTTAGTAAAAATTGTGTTTCCGACAAAAATCAGCATTTGATATCAAAATTATTTCATCCTTGATAATATCAAGGCATTCTTATAAAAAATTTAGTCAAAGTTGATATGGTACCTCACCATGTGGAAGAGAAACACTATCAGACATGTTGATAAATTTCTTCTGTTTTCCATGTGTTATAATGAACCATCCAAAGGAGAAGAAAGCCCAATACTAGAAAAATGATCATCTTTATTTCAGGCAAAGAAAGATACGAAAGGCAACAATGAATAACAGTTGACAACTAATGCTCCAACTATAAAAGAAAAGAACAGAGTTTTTCCTCACACAGCTGTGCCATTTTTTAATGAATCTTAAGAAGGTGATGTTGTTTGACAGAATTTTCATAAGAAATTGCCTAGGCATATATAAGTTAGTTTGCAAATATTAGAATCAATGTATTCCCAGTGAAGTGAATTTGCTATGCTTGTCAAGATGATGACAAGCATGTGTAATTCCAAATTTCTTCTCAATTTCACAAGCATGAAAGTAATTGCTATCAAATCAGCAAATGTGGGTCCACAGAAACTCCGTATGCTTGACATCCACTTCACCTCAAATCTTAAATAATTTGGATTAGAACATTCGCTATCACTTGTGTTGTGTGCGTTATTTCCTTGAATTTTATTCAAGCACCAGAAGTAAAAGCATAACTCCAACTTAATGCCTTTAAAGGCACTCAACACCTAAAAATAAAAATAAAAAGATTCTACTCTTCCAATATAATCCACGCTCGTTTCATATCTGGATAACTTGCTTTGATCTGACACATAAGAAGAAATGAACAGAAAATAAAATTACCTCACTCTGTAGTTTGTCTTGATAGAATCCTGCAGTCAAAGTAGCATTGGTCGCTAACACCCCAATCTGCAAAGGACTTCGAGCCTCTAGTGGCTTCAGTTTAGCTTCCTTAAGCTCCCTAGCAACACATTCACCCACATGCAGGAAGTGAACAGAACATCCTTTCGAAACCTCATCATACCATGAATGTGAAATATGACAAGGCATTACAATGCAGCGAGCTCCTGATTTCTCAAGAAAAAACCTTTTACCCTGTAGATTCTCCACGATCAATGTATGATCCAATTGAGATTGCTTATTTCGCCTACCACGTGATGGAAAAGTATTCCTCTCATGTGATAAAAGCTCCCTATTTAATACCGGATCGGAGCAAAGAACAAATGGAGGGCAATCTTGCCCATCTTTTGAACTCCACTGGACCAGTTTTTTCAGGAAATTCACAGTAGAATTTACTGATATTCCTCCTATTATACCCACTGTATTTGCTTGACTAAGCAATGAATCTGAAGAATCACTTCTCGTTGAACAAGAACTCTTCTTCGATTCATGAAATTTTCCACTCTCATCTGTGTGCAACACAATTGATGATGGGGGTATGGCGAGAACTGGGTTCAACCTTGCCTTATAGAGGGTTTTATGTGTATTTACAGGACTGAATATATGAGATGAG
The DNA here is from genome assembly GCA_949677035.1 of Omphalea diandra. Classification (NCBI taxonomy): domain Eukaryota; kingdom Viridiplantae; phylum Streptophyta; class Magnoliopsida; order Malpighiales; family Euphorbiaceae; genus Omphalea; species Omphalea diandra. The sequence goes on from CATIWR010144720.1 coordinate 21,836, forward strand.
CAATTCAATGAATACAAAGACATAGTCAAGCATCCATCAAACATCAGGTAAGCTAGAACCAAGCAATTAAAAGTCTTGAATGAATTTCACAATTTCAACGCCTAGGAATCACAAGCTACCTCTAAAAATTTGCTATACTGGACAAGTGAGGTAACCAAAAAGAACACCTTTTGAAAATCAATAATTTTGATGAAACTTCTGTTCTCAATCCAACAAGTCCTGTATACAAATTTCTCTTCCAAAAGGAAAACCCCTACTGCCAAAAGAAGCAAACAATGAGAAATTACCAATCTTTAGCCCTCAAACCCCATTATTTAATTGACTGTTTAAACTAAGAGCATAATAGCAAGAATTCACTTACAGGACTGCAAAACCCTTTGCCAGATTGTCAGAAAAGAAGTTCCAGCATAAAAAATTTCAAAACCCAGAAACACATAATATTTCTCCACGATACTAAAACCAAAGCCACAAACAAGAAGCCCCAACTTGAAGATCAAGATGAGCAAAAAGTTGAGTGCGTCTGATGAGAGCAAGTGAAGACACTAGACCTCCAAGTTTTTAGGTGTCTTCTTCCTCTTTCCCTTTTATTTTATGAACACCAACCAAACAAAGATGGACCCCACAGTCATGGCAATCCCCAAATGGTAACTGGGTAGGAATCTTGAATTTCTGCACATGCTATAGTCACTTGTTTTCTTTAATCTCACATTGTTGACACTTCACCATGCTCTACCATAACTTCGATTTGGTTGAAACAAGAAATCACTAAATCAGATGATAAAAAGAAAACATTGAAACTGAAAAACACATGATAGTGTAGGTCCATTACCTCATCTAGCATTTTGATCTGCTTTGCACTTGGTACCCTTTAATCTGCCGCAAAGAAAATGTCTGGTTCTTTACTGTGTCAATTAGCTAGCTTTCACTCATATAGCAAAAGACAAATCTTTTTTCTCATAATGCTTTTATTTATTTTTTGGGAAAATTACTATTACATCTCTTAAGTTTAACATACTTTATGATTTAATCCTTTTATTTTGAAAAAAAAATTAAAACTCCTCAATGTTATGTTCCATTGGAACAAAATGGTCCTTCTATTAATCTTTTCATATTTTTCAATCTGCATGTTCTAATCCAGGTTAATATTGCATCATGAACTTGAATGTATATTCAATTAAAAATCAATGTACATGTATTAAATGTATATATATTTTAATGTACTTACATTTAAAATTAAATGTATATACAGTTCAATATCATTAAATTTTGATTTGAATTCATAAAGTAATATGGACTCAAAACTATGATATAATTTGCACATATTTCTCTATTAATCAATTGAAGAGTACCGAAGGAAATGTATAAAACTTCTTGTTAACCCCTAAAAGTATACACTAAAAGACTACATGATTATATATCAACCTTTAAATATAAAAAGTGATGTATATATGAAATGAACTATGTCCACATATGCAGATTGCTAATGGCTGCTCTCAACTGTTGAACTTAATTGCAGTTTTTTTTTTTAATTCCCAAATTGTTGCCAGAAATTTCTCTCTCTGTTGGCCATTATATTCAGGATATTTCTACCTTTTTATTTTTCTTATTATAATGACTGCTTTGATGACTTTAAAATCAATTACCTTTAAGCAAGACTGGGACAGATTAAGTAATGCCACCATCGGATGCTTTGTGCATTTGTCGGCTCCTAACAAGCCTATTTCGGTTTTTTTTTTCCATGTCATATTTTTCTATTATTTTATATATTAATTAATTATGAAATATTTTTTTTTTTCAACAATATCTAAAAAAACTGAACAAAGGGACTTTTGTTTCAATGCCAACAACAGTAATTGTTTGCTGCTAAGTCCACATCAACATTACGAGGGCCCCTCTCAGCGAGAGCAGAAATCTAGCAATAGGATCCTGTGACAACAAAGTTATTTGTTTGTATGCCTTGTGGTTGTATGTAATGATGGTGTTGCCAAAACCATCGGGTTGCTTTGTCTTGCTAGGGACCCCATTGGTGAAGGAAATGACATTTTTTAGAAAATAATTTGAGAAATATAAAAATTTCAGAGAATATCGATTTGAAGGAAGAATAAAGAATGCAAATTGTAGATAAATCATGAGTTCAACCATCTGTGAAAATCATCATATGTGCAAGCCTGCCAAAAAGCAATGTTTTTAAAACTGGACTGGAGATTGAATCGGTCAATTGGCCGATTTTCGATTAGGCCAATTTGACTGGTTCAGCCAGTCCGATTCAATAAAATTTTTATTTTTTCTTTGAAAAAATATATAAATAATACTTTAAAATATTAATAAATTAAAAATAATATATAATATGATAAAATGATTAAAATTAGTTTTTAGAATTTAAAATTTTAGTAAAATAGTGTAACCGTTAAAAAAAATTAAATTTTTTCACAAAAATAATAAAATTTTAAGTTAAACCGTCTGGTTCCAGTTTTAACAGATTTTTCCAGATTTAATCAATTTTTTCCAGTTTTGATCGATTTTTTTAGGAAGACATTTTTTACATTGAACCGAACCGGACCACTGGCTGGTTCCTGGTTTTACCCGTTTGACCTGCCGGTCCGGTTCTGAATACCATGCTAAAAAGTTCAGGTACTGGGAGGAGGACAAATAGAACTAAAAACTCATGGTATATAAAGAGATAAAGAATGTATTTGAATAATGAATAACCAAAATTATTGTAGAAACCAACTAGAAAAGCTCATATACAAAGAAGAAATCTGGAAATAAAATGAAAACCATTAGGAGATGCAAAAACTTCTACCAACTCAACCTAGTTTTAGACAATGTCAATTACAGCATATTTCAAGTTCTCTATCAAAGAAAATTCATCCAACTCTTTCCTTGGAAATATTATAAACGTCAGCATCTCAGCTAGCTGCTTGCCATGTGAGAATTTCACTAAATGCACAAACTTCGACTCCTCCATATCACATATATTTGGCTTTGGATTGCAGAGATTTCACAACTCGTCGAGCTCTGGAACAACGGATTAGTTTCCTGACATCCTTTCTCATGGATAAGAAAGAGCAAAGTACCGCAATGGACATTGCTGGGTAGACATGAAAAGCTTTCGAAGGATTCATATTAGCTGATTTTCTTAGAATGAATTCTCTTATGAATCCCCATAAGATAAGAAGTGTTCCAAAATGACTTATTCTCCCTGGCCCTAGAAGACCTAATAGTGCTCCTGCTACAGTCAAGTAGCTTCCTGCAAGAATCTAGTGATAGAAAAATATTTGGAATGAATCACATAAAAAAGAACAAGAGAAAAGTAATCATAATATAGTATCATAAGGCTAATCGCCAACTAATCGAACATTTGCCCCATAGTACAGGATTTCAAGGATTCTATTTGCAGCATATTCTACCCTATAAAAAAATTTCCAATATATATTATCAAAAAAATAAAAATGGATCAATTAGTTGACCTTCTTATCCTCTCAGAAATCCCCTGAATTGCAATTCTAATGCATAGCGATGCAAGTTTATATTGGGAGCAAGAATGTTGAGAATGCCTATGTTGAGAATGCCTTAAGGCATGACATAAACGTAGTGCAATGAAGCAAATCTTACCTCCAGATAACGAAAATCAGTTACAGCAGAGTCTTTCCTCAAATTGCTAAGGTTATATAGCTTCAACAAATTATCATAAGTTGGGATCGTTCTGTTCTTAATGAATGCTCTTGCAACGATACCAGGATACAGAAGAGCCTTAGCAAGAAAAGCAGGGCACAGTTCTGTTGCAAGCAAATGAAAAGAAATCACCTCTACAGGTGATTTACAGATTCCAATCCTACATGGTGCTCTATCAAGAAAAAAGAAAAAGATAAGTAAATGCTCCAAAAGAAAAAATTACCAAATCTATCAAAGGGAATCCAACAACACTTGTATGAGCTCACCCTTGAAAGTGTTCTATTAGAATCAAAATTATCACTACTGTTTTACAAGAAAACCCATCATGAAGATTGAAAATTAAAGAGGATATTTATTGCATTTACACAAAATGCATCCAAAGTGTAACATAACTAACTATTCATGACTGCTATACTCATATATGCAATCGAATTTCTTATTTCCCTTGATAAATATGCAATACCAACATTAAAAGAAAAACGTAATGCGTAGGGTGAAACTCGAAGGAAATTATATCTAGGGTTATGAAGAGATGACAAGAACCTGAAGAGAGGGAGTTGGAAGATTATGACAAAGAAAAAGATCCAACAGGCAACCAATGAGATCATGGCTGCCCATCTTCGTGATGATGATGATGCCATTTTTAATTCCTGAATTCCGGGGGCCCCACGAAGCACAATGAGCACGGTGTCGGTTGTTACAAGTTACAACAACGAGGAAGGAAGGACTGACTGGCCTTCGGGGACCCTTAGATTAGGGCCAAATTTCAGAGTGTTTTCTGTAGAGGTCGGTTTAGATAAAGTTTTAGTCTAGGCCCAAGTTCAAAGTTCGAACTAAATTATTTCGGGTAGGAGTTCAAGGTTCCTTTTGCAAGAAAAACTTTTTATATTATTAAATTTTTGTATTTTTAATTATTTATTTAATTATTAATTTATTTATCACATGATAAAATAAAAAATATTATATGATCATTTATTAAAAATATTATATTGCCAACATAATTAATCGACAAATGATAAACAGTTATCTAAAACTAAATTGGATATCAGAATTAATTAATTAATTACATATATATATATATATAATTTTAATTATGTTAAATTGACAGATTTTGATCTTAATTGTTTGATGGAAAAATTGGCCAAAAATTTTTTTTTTATAAAAACAGAAAAGAAAATAGTAAAGAAACAAAAAACGGAAGGTAATCACATGATTATTACTTAATACTTAAAATTTATTGAATAAATTGATTAGACAAGCCTAAAAAAAATCAGATAAGTTTTCGGGTGCTTCATAAATTATTGAATAAAGTTTTAATCCTTGCATTTTATAGTATGATATGGTATTAGTAGTTGAATGGTGTCTCATAGTATAAGAAGTAAAGGTTCAAATATTCACTTTTTTTTTTTTCTTCAAATAATTATGTTGTACGGAAAAATAAATAATAGTAAAAAATAGATATTTGATTATTAAGTTACAAACTTGAAGATATTTTTTCCGCATCGAAAAATCTTTTAAAAAGGTTAAATTTCCAAATATCTCATGCAATTAGAATCGTTTTATCAAGTGCTTCATAATTTTTTTTTATCAAGTGTTGAAATTGTTTAATACTAAAGATCGAATGTTGTGACTGTGTTTTCCATGCTAAGAAAAAATTGAAAAAAAAAATAGATATGGTTAAATTTGATTTATTTTTCATAAGAATATCATGAGCTGTAATGACAGTATTCATATTTGCTCTTATACCAATAACCATGTTCATATACAAAACTCATACTATTCATGTCCACAGTTTGTAACGTCACAACATGGTTACAGCTGGTACCTATCAGAGCACTCAACATCCGGGATTTGCCCGTTGGCCCCGCGATGTCATACACACCGGGATTTGCACGTTTGCCCCGCATGTGCTTGAATCCTCAGATACCACCAATTGTAACTATCGTCTTCAGTTGCAAATCATGACATTTCATGTTCAGAAATGCATACACATTAAGATTTATTCATCATACATATATAATCTCATATGTATTTAATGTACACATGTGTTAACTAATGTCAGGACCAGTGACCATAACTAGTTCCTATCAAATGTATGTACATGACGCAAGAAAAGAGAGTTGGACTTCAACCAACGAACTGTGTTTCATGTGTCTTTATGCAAGACTTTATGCACCAAAATGTCCAAACTCTATGCTTCAGTATCTGAAAAATAATTGTGATTTGGTGAGTCGCGACTCAGTGAATAAAAACAATAATCAAATTCTCGTGGCATAATCTATAATCAAATATCATCAAGATA
>CATIWR010144725.1:0-35669 GCA_949677035.1 Omphalea diandra
ATTATCTATATATATATATATATATATATATATATATATATATATATATATATATATATATATATATATATATAAGTTCATGTTTTTCATCTGACACCTCATCTATTCATATTAATAATTATTACATTTTTAATTTTTTAGAATTTTAGAATTTCTATTTTTTATTATATATTAATGACATCTAAGATTAAAATAATTATAAAATATTTAATATCTTCCATTCATTATTAAATTAATTATGATAATTTAATTAACTTTTAAAATCAAATAAGTTGAATAGTCATTTTTTAACTTATATATAATATACAATATAGAAAAGGGGTATAGGTAATTTTTTTTTTTACATTACTCATTTTAAAAAAGATTCTGTAAATATTATTTTTATTGTTAAAATATTTTTTATTTTTATGAAAGTAATATTCATAATGTTATAACAATAAAGAACTGGATAAATTTATAAAATTAATATTTTAATTCTAATTCTACAAAGATTTTATAAATAAATTTTATTTTTAATATATATTATAAAAAGATGCTTGAAATTGAGTCAAGTTTATGTATTCATATCCTGTCATTATCCTAGACAAAATAAGTTGGTTACTTATCTATGAATTTATGATTTGTTGATTGATAATGGAACGGAAGAGTGATTTGAATCAGTTTGCTCTGTAAGTTTCTATGAAAATAAGCTTGAGAGGCTATTGAGCCCAAATGGAAATTCTAGGCAAAACAATCGATATGGAAGACTGGGTTAAACGTCCCAATTCATTGGCAGTACATAGAATATAATTTAACTAGCCACGAATTTAAGCATTACACAACATATAATTATGATAAAAACTTCTGGATAAATTTAATTTTTATTTAATTAATTAATTAATAGCAATTTAAATTTATTATTATTTATAATGTATTATTATTTTACAAAAAATTAATTAATTATTTTTATATAAAAATTTTAATAACTTATATATCAAATTATTGATTTAATAAATATTACATTTTTATTTCAAATAAATAATTAATTAGTAAATAACAATCACTTATCTGAATATGAAATCAAAATCCTATATATATATATATATAAAGAGAGGGAGAGAGAGCAATTGGAGAACGTTAAACGCACAGGCGTCATTTCATAATAAGACAAGCAGCAAGACTTGTAATTACTTTGTGGTTGGTTAACCTAAACAGCTCCAGAAGATACGATCGCCAAAAGTTGCATTTTCAACGTAACGCTACTTCATAATCATTCATTATCCCCAGTTGGGGATTGAGAAGATTGATCATCATCAGGCGATGCTCTGTTCGCTCCGTCCTTCCTTTCCTGCCACCGCGCCCATACCCACTTCGAAATAATGAACCCACCAAGTGCATACACCTTAAAGTGATTACTGATTGTATTAAAAAGAAACCCAAATAAAAGATGATGACATGACATGATATGTAGTCTGAGTTCACTCTCGACGTGAACATAGTTAGGCATTGCCAACTCAACGAGAGAAATGTCCCACAGAGCCAAAAATTCACAACAGGAAATGAAAAAAGAAAAAAAAAAAGCCAAGAAATTTCTAACTTAAAACCAGTAAAACAGGAACTGCCACTACATCAGCTTAAAAAGAAAAGCAATATTAATTGGAATACTTTAGATCAAGGACTAAAACAAATAAAAGCTAAAACTACTATTATATTTCTACCTACAAACCAAGCATGCAGAAATTCTAAAATTTCCCCAAAGCCTGGGGTTCAAAATTCAAAACTTCAATATGCAATGCAATTGCAAGGCTTTATGACAGAAATAGAACCAACATCATAATGGTAAATTGTAAGATTTCTATATATTAACATCACACAGATAATACACAACCTGGATTTCACAAAACGTACAAAGGATAGAAGCAATAGAAAAATCATAAATTAACTATAGCTGAGTAGCATTTTAAGATGAGGGCCAAGAATCCTAAGAGATGATGACAAAAAGAAGCAGCAGCACATGATGTAGCTTGAGAACCTCATAAAACAATTATTTTTTAAAAATATATTAAAGAAAATACACAACTATGACAATTTAATTTGGGTAATGTGTTTTCATGGAAGGGTTCAAAGTTTTAATCTGAACCTTAGATTTTATAGTTCATTCACAAATGACAGAAATACAGCTCTCTCTCTCTCTCTGTAATTTAAAGTAGTAGTTTTCACACTAATGAGCAATACCAGTGTAACAAGTGTTTTGATGCAAAACCATCATTAAACAACTAATTTCAGAGACCCTATTACAGTTTAACCTTATACTTTTTCAAAATACACTGTGTAACAGCCTACAATTATATTGTTAAGAATGTTTCAAGGCCCATATCAAACCAACTCTAATGACTTCTTGCAAGTTGCCTTCAACATAATAAGTTTTTTGAGTCACCAAGTAGGCAAAATTTGGCATCATATAAAAACCCAAGTGAGAATTATAGGGTTTAAAAACTCGGATACATTTTCCAAGAACCACAAATAAATAAATCCAAACTGCCAGTGTATCTAAAATTTCAATGGCTTGACTAAAAAAGCCAGACCTGTACCAAGCCATCTCTATAGCTCACTTGCTTAACCCTTATGCTTCAAAGCAAAGAGGGAGTCATTGTCAACCATGACCCAGCTCTCCCCTCAGGTAACTCTTAAATCGCCTCACACTTAATCTAAAAAGGCCTAAACAAACGTCAAATCCAATATTACGTATCCACCAGCAATTCATAAAAGAAGAAAGCAAATCCAGTTAAACAATCAAAGTACTCTTTGAGTTGACATTCCTAGCTATCGATAGCAACTACATATAAACACAAAAGCTACCAATAGTCATTAGTACAATTCCCACCACTCCTAATATTCAGTAACTCCAATAGTGTCACTGGCAAACATTTTTAATAAGCTAATACCATTTGCTTCTGCCACTCGTGACCAGAGTAGATAAACGCTTCAGAATTCATCCAATATGTTATGATAATCATCCACTTCATCTCAAACTTTTTAAAATTTTATTTAACCATATGCAAAATAAGAATTTTTCTTCAGATATACCCGCATATAGTCCCCAAAATTTTATTATATTTTGATAATTACCCACATATTTCAAATATGTGAAACAAAAATCCAGAATAGGCACACGTATTTCGATCATCTTCTATCAACCTCTCTTCCTCCACATTCTTAATCCATTCTCAATTTCTATAACTAAATATTTCAATATCAATTTCTTCATATCCTAATTTTTGCCTCCATTCGATACCCAACATGTCTCCTATGAAAAGTAAATAAATTTCCCCAGCATATCTTACTATTCTACTTCCAAAACTTGAATTGTAGCTTGAAAATAAATACCCAAATTCGAAGAGAAAACAGAAAACCCGAAGTAGGTGAAAACAGACCTGCCATATAACCATGGGATTATGAGTCCTTCCACTGCTTTCTTCAACCTCGACATCAAGCGGAGGCGTAACTACCGGACGGGCGTTAGGGAACCACACAATGTTCGGTTTCTGCTTTTCGAATTCTTCTTCTCCAACTCCAACTATTGCCGTTCTGAATTCGTTCTTTTGTTGATTACTAAAAAATGGGAGCTTGAGCTCCAATTTCGAGAATAGATTTGCGGTGTCATCCTCCTCCTTAAGGGTCTTGACTTTGCCCATTTTAGCTTCGGCCATGGCTTTCCTTTCAAGGGTTTTTGTTCCGATTTTACCTTATACAACACGAGGAAGCAGAGTTCGTCACGTGCTTCAGTTTAGTTTCACGCCAATTTTTTTATGTTGTCACGTGCTTCAGTTTAGTTTCAGGCCAATTTTTTTATGTGTGCTTCAGTTTAGCTAATTAGGGATTTTTTTTCTAATTATTAGACTAATGATTATTTATTCTTTCTAAAATAAAGTGTAATTCAAGAAATTTTCATTATTATTTTTTAAAACAAACAGAAATTTTCATTATTATTAAGAACATATTTTCATTATTTTTAATATTATTTCAATAATTTAAGAGTGACTATTTGCCTTATATAAGATGTGACAATTTCTTTCCCTTTAAAATACTTATTTTGAATATTGCAACAAAATATTAATCACAAAAATTCAAAATTTAAAAATATCTAGTGCACTCTTTGTTTTTTTATTAATTATTAGATTAGGATTATTAATTCTAGATTTAGAACATCTTTTGATCTTGACAAAGTAGATTGATCATCACTAATATTTCAAATAAGTGTTGTTTTTACAGAAATGAATCAATCTCTCAAGAAGAAATGAGAGGAGTTGAGAAACTCCAAAGTGACATGTAAATCGAGACCGCAATCTAGGATTAGAGACCGCGACTAATGTTACGACATGCCAAAACTCAACCAGGCGAAATCGCTGAGCCATTCTCGGCCGCGACCCTTGGAAAGGAAGAAGCCAAAATAACACAGACGAATTCGCGGTGCAAGTCACGCCTTCGTCACGACCACGAATTTCAAAGTAACTCAAGAGGGAAGCAGTCTACAACCACAGTTTGACAAGTGTCACAGAAGACTGTTGGAAGTCAAAAATCGCAGAAACATCTTGTTGGCAGCGACCGTGATCCGTGTGGAAGAAAGTTAACCACTTTGGCAGAAGGATTCGAGTCCTCTGTCACGGCCTGTGCAAGAAAACTCACGACCGCGACTTCTGAAAGTAGGTAAAAGATAACAACTATATTTTTCTGGAGAACTAATAAGAAGCTGCCACGTGGACTAGCCGTTAGACACAAACGGGGTTTCCTTTGAAGAATTTAGATTTCGCGATCGCGAATGACAGTAATGACCGCGATTTCATCCTGACAAGCATTTAATGCAAAATTTGTCAAGCATGTCTCAACGATTTGATTAGTTATGATCTGCAACGTCTCTTTGGTGAAGTTTGGTTATAAATACTCCACCAAACAGCCATGAAGAAGGTTGCTAAAGGATTTATTACAAATGATTAAAGCTCTCAATCTTTGCTACTCGTTTTCATCATCTTCTTTATGTAATTATAAGTGTTAGGTGTGAGCATTAAACACTAAGTTGTGAGGTTTTGTGTTAGCCTGTAAAAACACTTCTAGAAATGTTTAAGTGTGAGTCTAGTGAAACACTTGAGTGAGGTTTTGTGTTAGCCTAGAAAACACTTTGTTGTAAAGTTGTGTGTTAGCCATCAAAACACAAGTTGTATAAGTTGGGTGTGAGCTTGAAAACACCATTAAGATAGTAAAATACCTAATTGAGTGATTGGGGAGTGGACGTAGGGTCAATTTTGCCCGAACCACTATAAATTGTTTGTGTCTCTATTATTCTTTCTTCTCCCCTTTATCTTTGTTTTTTAAAATTTTTATCCACCAATTCAACCTTCTTCTTGGTGCATAGGGACAACATTAATATATACAAATACATACATATGAGTTAATGCATCTCCTAGTTAGTTTCTCAATATCCTATCTTTAAATTGTGAACCCAAAAGAAAATAATAAATGCACTAAATTAATGTCACAAATTTATACTCATTTCAAAAAATTTACCATGTGAGTAATAGTAATTCTTGTTTCGTGTATTTACACCATCCTAAATTTTTAGTTTATTTTGTATACATATATTAAAAATATGTAGGTGATATTATTAAAATAGTTTACTTTATATTCTTTCTCAAATATATTTTTACATTTATATTAAAATAAATAGTAATAATTTAATGTAAAATTAAAGAAAATAAATATTACAAAATTAGCTAATATAAACTCAATAAATGAATTTAGTAATCAAGATTTTAAGTTTTTTATTAAAAAAATATATTTAAAAATACATATCAAATAATTATAATCTATTGAAGTTAATGACTAAAAAATTAATTTTATTTAATTTTTTAATAAATACATTAAATATTTGATTTATTTGATTTATAAATTTTTAATAATAATATATTAAATAGAGATACAATAAATAATTAGTAAATTAATTATAGTCTAAAAAATACAATGGACTATATTGGAGATAGACTAAAGAGGAAATCTAGACAAAACACTTAGGACTGGGAGGGAGTATGATACAATTAACTCTCATAATTTACCTCTCTCTCTGCTACATGAAAGGGAGTATGATACAATTAACTCTCATAATTTACCTCTCTCTCTGCTACATGAAATTCTTATCAACCAAACACAATTTTAACTCTACACATATATAGAAAGGTAGGTAAAGAGACACACCGGGAAAAGGTATAAGGGATGAGAAAGCATTTTAGACTCTTCATTCTCAAGCTTCAGTGGAGGAGGGATTAATGGTTTAGGATCTGCAAACCTTACCACATGATGATCAAGTTTTTCTGTTTCTTCTACAATCGCATGACCTTCGGGCTCTATATTAAATGGAGGAAACTTGAGCTCAATTTTGGGAAAGATTAAAAACAGATTCTTGGGTGCTTTTTCTTCATCATCATCATCTTGGTTCCTCACACTCTTCTTCTTGTTCTCTGCAGCCATATGGTTATTTTACGAGACAAGACAAAGTTTTGCACGTCGAAGGATGAAGATCTCGATCTCATCTGCATAATTTATATTGAAGGAGGTGAAATTTGGGTTTCTTGAAAATACTAGGCTGAGGTTTGTAGAAAGTTGTAGCAATATACAGTTTTCATTTTCGTTCGTCCTTACCTTGGCCCACTCAATGAGTCAATTGGTCTCTTATCTTTTGCTTTATTTGTGACCACTGAAGTTAAGAATTTTCTTTTCTTTTTTTTTAATGTACAAGCATTTCTTTGGAGAGATCTAATTTTTATTTTTATTTGAGATGAAATATTTGAATTTTTTTTAACTTTCTTATTCAACTATTTAATAAAATATAGGATAACGTATAATTTCGATAATGAAAAGTTTGTCTCTTTTTGGATTATGTTAATTACTCTTCTGATCTGGCATATTAAAGAATTTTTTATATATATTATATTAAAAATATAATTATGATTTCATTTTTCAAATTTATTTTTATACATTATTTTGTCTGTCATTTTATAAAAATAAAATTAATTATTCTTTTTCCTTTATTAAATTTAATAGTTATTCATCTATTTCTTGTTCAAAATATTTTAAAAAATAAAATAATATTTTTATTTTTTATATTAATTTTTTACCTACTTGTATCCTTCAACACAATAACATATCCTCTATTTTCAAATTATCCAGAAAAATTTTTTTAAAAAAATTAAGAACCAAAAATCACAACCAATACTCTAAAACTCATATCTATAATTAACTTAATTTTTTCTGAAAAATATAACAAATTTAAAAAGAAAATCCCATAACCATAATTTTGCATCCAAAAACTCAATAATAACCACAATAACAAAAATCCATCCCAAAATCAATTTTCTCCATTCTATTGTATTATTCCGTACATAATAATCATAATATTTTAGCACATTATAAAAACAATCTCAATCACTCTAAAAGATGAAAAAGAGAGATAAGAAAATAAAATGGAAAACCATCTCAACCAAATATTTTTCCTCCAACGTAATCTTGCACCCAACACTAAATTCAATACCGACCCTAGCAAAGAACATATCAACAACCATCAGTTGAATTGACATGAATGATGGAACAAATCAACTATAAATGTTATTGTTATCAATATTGATAGTGTTCACGTGACTGAACACGATAAACAGGCACTTATCCTAAAAATATAAAGACACGTATTCAAAGGAGAGTAAATGAAACAAGTCAAATGACGATGAGAATTAAGTCTTTAAAACCAAATACTGAAAGAACAAATCAGAAAGACGAGCGACCATATCGTTTGAGAAGTTCACAAGAAGACAAGAATATATAATGTTCGAATACCAAAAACGGTTATAAAACTGTACATTTCTCCTAATATTATGAGAATATATAGACAAAGATAATAGATACTATTCTCAACCTTACTTTAGAAAAATCCAGAAGTGTTCGGCCTTTGCAAAACTTTCCTTAGTGGTTGATCTAACCAAACTACTATGGTATGTGCCTGGAAATAAAGTCTCAGTTTCCTTGCTGATGTTACTAAAGCCATAACGAGTTTTTCTAATTTCAAATATTTTATCTCGGCCCCACGGTGGACTTTGCTAGTGCAGTAGATAGGATGTTGTTTGTCATTTGTTTCTCATATAAGAACTAAGGCTAATGTTTCTAGTCCTGTAGCTAGGTACATATAAAGTGTTTCTCTTGCTTTAGGTCGGTTTAAAAGATGAGGGGTGGTAAGCAACACTTGGAGTTCTTCAAATGTTGTCTGATAATCCTTGGACCATTTGAAGTGCTTCAATTATTCAGACTTCTGTAAAATGGTAGGCCTCTTTGCTAAATAAAATATGAACCATCCTAACGATGTAATCTTTTCTTCTAAACCTTGTTGATGGTCTTCAAATGTTTGATGTCCAATATGGTTTAGTTCTTCTTAGGGTTTGCCTTAATACCTTGTTTTAAAATCATAAATCCTAAAAACTTGTCTGTTTTGACTCCAAAGTTGTACTTCTCTGGGTTTAATTTCTTGTCATACATATTCAAAATACTAAAAACTTTCAGTAGATCATTTGCATAGGACTTGCAGTTTTACTTTGAACAATAATATTATCTACATACACTGTCATGTTGTAACCGATTTGGTCTCTAAACATAAAGTTCATGAGTATCTGATAAGTTGCTCATGCATTTTTTAGCACGAAGGGTATCTTCATGTAGTAATAAGTTCCTTGATTTATGATAAAGGTAGTTTTCTCCTCACCTTATAAATCCATTGGTATCTAATGTCATCTTTAGGTCGCATCCAAATAGTTATATTTGAAAAAAATAAGCAGTTGAGTCTACCGATTGGTCGATGTTTGGCAGCAGGTAGCTATCCTTCAGAATCTCCTTGCTCAAGTATGTGAAGTTGACACACATTCTTCACTTACCATTTGGTTTCTTAACCATAACAACATTTACTTCTCTAATAATACTTACATTTTGAAATTTGGATACTTCTTTTCTAACAGCTTTTTACCTTTCTGTGGCAAACCACTTCTTCTTTTATATGATAGGCTTCACCTTAGGATCCACGTTTAGCTTGTGGCAGGCTATTAAAGGGTGGATCCCTGGTATTTCTTATGGCTTGGAGGCGAACGTCTTAACATTTAACTAGTTTTATCCATCTTGTTAATTCAATCTTTGAAGGGCTAGATGGTTGCATTCATTTACTGACTTCTAGCTTCCCAAGATGGTGACCACTCCTTTAGGTGTGGGGATCTTTGTAGTCAGACACCTTATGTTATGGATGGCCATTGTCTCAAAGAGGTATGGTCTCCCAAGGATCCCATTATATGGGAGCTCTTCATTTAATTTGTGTGTTGGCCCTAGTGCACTAAGAAAAGAGGTTGAATTGGTGGGAGATTAAAAACTTTAAAGGGAAGATGAGGAGTTTAAAGAATTGAGAAAGGGTTGAGAGAAAGAACATAAGGTATTTATAATGATTCGGATGTTAACAAACCCTACATCCACTCCTTAATTCTTCATAATTAGGTATTTTACTCAACTTAAAATGGTGTTTCCAAACCACATCAAACTTGTATAATGTGTGTAATGGCTCACACACAACCCTACTCTTTGAGTTTCAAGGCTCACACAAAACCTCACTCAAGTGTCTAACATAAGCTCACATTTTAACCTATTACAATAGTTTTGATAGCTAGGCTAACTCTCAACCCAATTATAATAGTGTTTAATGCTTACAACTAATAATCAAGAACTCACAATCAAAGAATAAGAAGTTGTGAAGCAAATTTCCAAGAGTTTGGCTACAATAAATGAAATTCTCTTACATTTATATATGTTTGGTATAATATTTATAGGCAACAACCACTAAAGAGACGTTACTCAAAAACTATGCCTAAATTTCTAAGGTAAACTAGCCAGATTTTGCGTTAAATGCCCATCAGATTGAGGTCACGGTTGCTATAGACATTTCACAGTCGTGATTTTCCAATTTGTATTGGTAAGACTGAAACATGGTAAAAAATCTCGTTTTGTGTCTAACGGTTAGTCCACGTGTCCTTCTGCCATTGGTGCTCTAAGAAAAATAGTTGTTGTGTTTGACTAACTAACCAAAAGTCACAGTTGCGATTGAGATCTTTCTTGGGTGCTATAAGGACCGCGAGTTCTTATGTTTGGTCAGGAGAAAACACTTTTTTGGGTCGCGGTCATGACAAGTGCTTCACCCTTGTGAATTTTAATATTCCAACAGTTGCCTTGTACACTTGGCGTGATATGGTTACAGACTCAGTTTCCTCTTTTTAGCTATGAAATTCACTGTCACGACTCTAAATTTGAACACCATTGTGAATCTCTCTGTGTGTCTTTCAAGTTTCCCCTACTTAGATCACAACTAGGATTTCCTCAGAGAAATTCTTATGGGCAAACTTCATCCATCCTTGTTGCAAGGTCGCAGTCGCGAATTAGAGGACCCTAACCGTGAATTTTGATGTCTTACTCAAGTTAGAGATTTAAACTTTTATCCAACTTTCAATGAAAAACTAACTTATAAACTATAAAAACAACACTTAAACAAAACATTAGCACATATTAATCTTCATTGTCAAGATCAAAAAAGGCCTTTAACTTAGGTTTGACCAACTTAGTTCAACAATCTCACCTTTTTTTATATTAACAACTTAGATTGATTTTACTTAAGGAAAAATGAATTGCATGAGTGTGAAGTTCAGATGGTCAATGGTTTTAAACAGAAAAACTTGTTAATCAAATAAGTTTATCGAAGATTTATAAGTTTGAATTAGATGGCTCTTATTGCTCCCCCTTAACTTATACTCCTTTTATGATATAACATGAACATTCTTTTACTACTTCCTTTTCTCTCCTTTTGGCAAGATCAAAAAGAGGTTAAAGTTTAAACATTAAAGTAAAAGTGCATGGGTGTCAAATGTATGAAGCATAAATTGATATAGAATAGTCACAAAGAACAAATAAGTATAGAATAATCACATAGATGAGAAACAACAATTGCAACGAAAAAACAACACTTTTATTCATTAACAACTGTGGGATTACATCTTATACATAAACAAAGAAACAAAAGAAAACACTAAAAGCTAAGAACAAGCTAGAATATTAGAGAACTATCATCATCTCCGGAGTCATCAATTTCTTCATTTATTCCTCCACTTTGAGCTTTATCACCTTCCTCAACCTCTTGATCATCCTCTTATTCAAAAGTATCCTTCCAATGCTCAAAATTAAAGAGGTGGCAAGGAGTAGCACCCACATTTTCCTGAAGATCCTCCAAATCACTATAGAGGTGGGAGAGTAGAAGAAATCTTCTCTTGATCATTCCTCATAACTTTGTCTAGCTTCTTATTGATTGAGGAGAGAGAGATTACAGAGGATTTGGTTTTAGGCTTACGTTAGAGAGGTGGAATGGATTGAGCACCTTTGTCAATGCCTAGCCTCTTCCTTTTTGAGGTTTGAGAAGTTTCCAGCTTCTTAGCCCCAAATGCACCTAAGGTGTAAGTGTAGGAATCAGAGTGTATGGCCTTGGCATTGATAAGGTAAGGTAAGTCTAGGAAGTTATGGGATGACAAATACTTTTTAATGAGAAATTTTTCATTTTTCTCAGTTACTGCACCCATATATAGTAGTTACATGAGAGGGTAGAAGAAATTGGCTTTTTGGCTTAGTGCTCATATGAATCAATTGATTTGCAAGGTGTCGCCCAGTTTGGATAAGTTTATTTTTAATCAAGCAAAAGAGAATGGCTAGGTCTTTTTAGGATACCTTCTTGTTTCCATCACCTCTTGCATTAACAAAGAAGGAGATGATACAATGAAAAAGCCAATTGGGTAAGGTTCATATATATGTGGCTATGGGGGTTTTTAGGTCGTGTTTGGTCTCGATAGAAATTTTGGACCAAAACTCAGAGTAAATAATGTCAAGTATGAAGACGATAAATGGAATCTCATCCCCCACTTAAAGATTGAAGAGATTGGATAGTTGTTCAAAGGTAATAAAAAATGGATCCCTAAAAGCCCAGAATATCAACCCATATTAACCTACTTGCGATTTTGCTCTACGACTCAAGGTCATCATGCACATGAATTCCCACACTATTTCTTTGTAACCAACCTCGTCTCGAAAGATGAATTTATTCCAACCTAAATTAGAAAGGTAGGAATGGATTTTACCTTTGATTCTAAGTGATTCAAGGAGAAATGAGGAGGAAATTTTATTTGGTTGAATGATCTTAGAGGAATTGGCCTTGTAACAATCCTTTTCTTCCTTAGTGATAACATTCAACATGTGAAGGGCAGGAGGATAAGATGGTTGGGCTATTGATTTTCCTTTTTCTGCTCTAAAGGCTTTCGTAGGGGCCATTAGAGTTGAGAGAGGATATGAAGAAGGTTTAAGGTGTAAGAGATGAAGTAATTTTGCAAATATGAGTTAGAGTATTGTTATAAGGGTTTAAATAGGCTAAGAAAAGGTGTAAGAATAGTAACAAATGGCTTAAATGTATTTAATAAGGGGATACCATCGATTTGTAGTCAAATCAATTAATGTTTGGCAGTTAAATTCGCGACTATGAACTATAAGTTGCAATCGCTTATTACAAAATATATGAGTAATCCATAAAAATTCCTCAGAAATCAACATGGTCAATGGTCAAAACTTTTGAATTTTGAAAAAATTCACAGTGAATATTGAAAATAGCTACCGTTAATTAATGCGTGACAGATAAATTGACAAGTATCTGTAAATCACGATCGTGAAACAAGGACTAACGACCGTAAATTACAAGGCAAGAAAGGTAAACATTAAAAGATAAGATTTGACCTTCTAAGTTGTGATCCACTTAATATATTAATGCTTAATTTATGCAAATTGGAATAGGTAGGCACAACTACATAAAGAATTAGGACATCTAAAGAAGTATACTACAGATTCATCACATATAACAAATAATCATTCAAGAATAATGCGTCATACAAAGAGCATTCTAAAAGATCCAATTTTCACTTCAGGGAGCTTCCATCAAGCATTCCCAACTCTCTCTTAATGAAGTTCATCCTTTCTTCATTTAGAGGTTTGGTGAAAATGTCTGCAAATTAATGGTTAGTATCTTCTATTTCTTATAATACTTCCATAACTAACCTACCCTCTAAAATTTAAATTGCCCACCAATTCAACCCCCCTTTATTAGTGCACATAGGCTAACAGTATTTAGGGTTTGGGTCATCTTCCTCGTCTTCATCAATTAGGCAAGCTATTGCAAAATTGAGGGCACATTCCAGACTTATAGCATATCCGTGAAACATATTAGATTTTGGAGCTGTGCGGGATGAGTTCATGTTCTCCTCAATACAGGGTCCCTAATCCTTTTGAGCTTTAGAATGATTGTTGTCTATCAAGAACAGTTAGAAGTGGGGTTAAGGTTTCCCTTCCCTTTCACCCTTATCATTGATTACCTTGCCTTTCATGGTGTGCCTTTAACTCAATTACATTCCAATGTTATTCAGATCTTATAATGTCTTATATAAATATGTTGGGTAAAGCGGTTAGCCCTAAATACTTCTCATATTTGACAGTTATATAGTCTCACTCATCGATCCAATGAAGCATTCTTCTTGCTGATGTAGAAGGCGAACAACAAGATAATGTATAACCTTCCTTCTTCCGTGAAGGATTGGTTAAATACATTTTTGTTGATGGTACATTAAATACATTTTTGTTGGTGGTACATTAAATACATTTTTGTTGGTGGTACATCTAATAGCCTTCATCAACCTATTGAGAAACAAATGATGAACAACATCATATTTACTACACTAGCAGAGTCCTCTGTGGGGCCGAGATAAGATATCCAAAATTAGAAAAAGTCACTATGGCATTAGTAATTTTAATAGGGAAACTAAGACCTTATTTCCAACGCATACCACAATGGTTCAGATAGATCAACCACTAAGGAAAGCCCTATAAAAATCGAACAATTCTAGGCTACTGGTGCATCGGGCACTTCAACTCAGTGAGCATGATATCAAGTATGAACCTAGAATTGGCCTTGACAGCCCAGTGTTTAGTTAACTTTATCATGAATATGATAGGTGATGAACAACCTAGATCACTACCAAAAGACATATGGACTCCACATGTAGATGGTGCATCAAACAAAAGTAGCGACATAAGTCATTCTCCAAAGCCCTAGTAAACGTAAAATCGTATTTGTTGTAGCCTTAAAATTTAATCCTACTAATAATGTTGTAAAGTATGAGGCTCTCATCACTGGCTAGACTTAGCCCTTGAAGTAAAAGTAGAAGAATTACAGGTTCAACAACGCTATGCTAGTCATTAACCATGTCACAGGAGACTTTCAAGCTAAAAAGGATAACTTGGCAAAGTACTTAAAGAGATGCCAACATCTACTCAATAGACTCACCCAGCAAGGAGGAACCTGGACGATTATTCGGATCCCTAAGACAGAAAATTTAAAAGTAGATAGCATCGCCAAAGCAATGGTCGAGCAAGGAGAGGTCTACCAAAATTTCCCACTTAAGGAGGAATAACTCTAACCTATCATAGTTGAACAACAGATCCTTATTGTTGCAGAATTGGATGCTTGGAAAAGGTTGATCATCCAGTACCTTGACAAGGAAGAATTATCAAAAAGCCCTAAAAAGGTAGAAGAAATCAGCAAAGTACTCATACCATGATGGAATGTTGTACAGGACATCAGCCACACAACCTCAGACGAAATGTATCTCTAGGGAGGAAGATAACCACATTCTCTGAGAAATACATGAAGGGATTTATGGCGCTTATGAAAGATCACTTACTATGGCTTGTAAAGCCCTATTATAAGGGTTTTACTAGCCTACCATTGAGAAAGATGCATAATAATTGGTACGTACTTGTGAAAAATGCCAGAAACATGACAAAATTTTTTTGATTCTCAGCAGTTCTGCAGATCAACATCATTAGTCACTGACCATTCACCATTTGGGGTATGGAAATCCTTAGACCTTTCCCCCAAATAATAGGATAAAGAGAGTTATTGCCACCATAGATAAGTTCACCAAATGGATAGAGGCTAAAGTAATGGCCATCAACACACTTCTCACAAACAATGGTAAGCAATTCAATTATGATAACTTTAAGCAATTTTGTAAAAACATCCACATCAATCTTAGAGTCACTTCAGTGGCAAATCCTCAAACAAATAGGCAAACAAAATTCACCAATAAGACTATTTTCAATGGTTAAGGAAAAGACTATATGAAGTCAATGGAGAATAGGCAGAACAGTTAACTCACATTCTCTGAACATACCAAACGACCCTCAAAAAAGCCCATGGAGAATTACACTTTAGCCTAGCCTATGGAATGAAAGCCATAGTTTTAGTAGAGATGGGCATGAGTAATCCCAAAGCTCAACACTTCTATCTAGATGTCAGCAATAAAGAAGCATAATCACATGTTGATTTGTTTAAAGAAAGAAGAGAACAAGTAGCCATTCGAATGGCAGTATAGGCAAAAAGTTGCTTCATATCACAATAAAAGAGTTCACCAAACATCCTTTTAGAATAGGAATCTTGTACATAAGAAAGCTAAAATATGCAAAAGAGATGTTAGGGCCAGAAAATTGAGAGCTAACTGGGAAAGACCATACTTAGTCGAAAATGTAATAGGAAATGAAGCTTACTAATTAGCAACACTAAAGGCCAATCAATCCCTAGATTATGAAATGTAGACAACCTTCGTAAGTACTATCAATAAAAGAGATATTTAAGTATATACTATTTATAAATGGTTTGGGTCCTTAAAAAAAGCCATAATGCTTTCCATTTTCATAAATAGTATGGGCTCGGTTCACCCAGCAGAACCATAAAAAGTCAAAGATAAAGGTTCGGCTAACCTAGAAAGCCATAAATGGGTTTGGCTCTCCCAAAAAGCCATAAAAATATGGGTCCTACTCTCCTTCAAAAGCCATAAAAATTTTTACCAAGTGTAAGATTTAACTCTTATAAAATAAGGTTACACAATTTATAAATATTTGATGCTTCCTAAGTGTTCGTTTCCCTTAAGAATATAACATGAAGAATGAATGGCAATGTTAAAAACAGAAATTGATACAAGTTTGCATCACCTTGAAAATTTCTAAGTATGAAGTGTTAGTTCAACAAGTAATCATGGTGGTTCAATCCAGGGATCAGTTTATCCAAATAAAGTGGGAATCATTATAGCTTATTCAAATTATAACTTTGAAGTTGTTAGGGTTGTTCACTCAAATAGAAACTAGCATACAATTATCTTACTTAGGCCTTCTCTATAGCTCAGAATGATATTCTTTTACTTAGTCATCTTTTAGTCAATCTTGTATGGCTTTACTGGATTAGTAAGATGAACGTTCTTAAATATCAAGGAACAGTGGAAGAGAAAGACACAAGATATAAACAAAGACATTTGTTTGTTCATATTAAAAGTACAATTACATAAGAATACAAGAATTATTGAGGCCTATGAAGGGAAGGTGCTCTTTGTGCTTACCAACTCCTTATGACCTTCTAGAGATTTGTCAGCTACTGTCACTTTTTGATTTCCTAAAGACTTGTCTAACTCCATTATCTCCTTTGAGTCATCAAGAGTATCAGTTACAAGGGGAACTGAAGAGAGGATCAAAATCAGAGGCCTTCGCAGTAAATACATCAACTTCCCCTTTATGAAGAAGTGCAACGAAGGGAGTCTTCTTATGAAGTCCTAAGGAGGAAGCAGGAAGCTCACCAAGGAAAAAGTTCCTTGAGGATTCGTCTTTTTGAGGAACCATAACCACCTATATTCATTTTTTTGTTCAAGATGCATTACATTGTTGGATAGGGAGCATCAAATGCAGATATGCCTCCATTATTTTTCTTATACCTCTCAACATAAACAATATACATTTTCTTGTTAGTTCTGCACTCTTCACAGATATTTCAAAAATAGTATTTATTGGATTTGTTCATATTAATTTAAAATATCTAAAAAAGTATGTACTACATAATCACCCATTGTTGGTCAAATGTTGAGGATGTAACTAGCCTTCATTAGTCGAACGTTGTTTGTTTTTAGTCTACTAATAAATTCTCTGAATGTTGCTATCGTTCGATTATACTGTGTACCATCTTTAGCTACAAATGCCCAGTCTTAAGGGCATATACTACTCACATAGAGGACACGTGTCTATTGTGATGGTGTTCGGTTAGGAGAACGCTATCCTAGTCCCCCCTTAAGGGTCATGTTCTTTGACATTTATGTTAAGTGGCCCTTTTGGCTGAGATGTTGAGTCAACCCTAGCGAAACTTAAAGTGGCACATTCGTGATTCAAATGTTCTTATTTTTGTTTATGTGTCCTTTTAACTATCATGCCACTTCGATTTTCATGTCGATTTAGAATCTCGGTGAGTCTATTGGGTTTTGCATTTATTATTAGCATGACAGTTGTGGTATACCTTCTTCTATATAAGGCATTCTCTTCTTTCCTTTTGTTTTTGTTGCCTTCAAAATCTCTATCTTGCTAATATTTGTTTGCACTCTGCAGATCTCTATCAATACTTAATGTCTTCACACTTTTCTTTCTTCTTTTTTTTTCCCCTAAGGATTATGGGTGAAACTATTAAGCAAACATTTGGTAAACTTAAGATGTACCAGAGCTTGATAAGGTTAGGGACTTAGAGCATTTTTAATCCTGCTAGGTGTCAACTATCCTATTGCCTAGCAGAATATAAGGCTTTTGACCATACCAAAGCCAGAACCATTGTCTTATACAGGGAATAAATAGAGGTTGGACTGCCCTTCTTTCTTTACCCCACTCTCTTGAGTTTTCTGATATCTAATTCAACCCTATTAACCCAACATCACCTGAACGCCATGAGGATTTTAAGTAGTTTAATTAAAATTTATCGAGTGAAGGGTTTTAGGCTCATAATTGCATATATCCAATATTTGTATAATGTAACTCGTAGAAATAGCGAACCTTTCCTTGCCCTGACCGCTAAAGCATGGAGTAAAGTGGTGTTCAATCTTCCTTCCTCCTTAAAGAATTGGTTAGACAAATTTTTCTTCATCTACCATCCCCTTGATTTTGTAAATCTTCCTCAAAAACTTATAGACAAACCTTGTGTCCCACCACTTCTTATAAGCGAAAATGATGGGAACCTATTATTCCTCATTATCGACGAATGTTCTAAGGTTCAGCCTTCTTGGAAGAAATATGTTCATTGATTCATTCATAATCGCAGTAAAGTTGTTGAGTTTCACATTAAAGAACTAGAGGGCAGTGATTAGTCCAAAAAGCAAGTTGAACCTTCTGGACTAAAGCTTATGTAGAAGGAATCTAAAGGTATACCATTTTTACTTTTGTGTTTTACACTTTACTAAAGTCTACTAAATATTATGTGTTGCAAGTGAGATGGAATTTCTCAAGAACGTTTGGATGGACTTGGACACTAAGAAAGACATCCTAGACATTTTGCCTTTAGGTGTCGAAGGTGATCCAATTGCTAAGAGCATGCTACCTACTTATTCAAAATAAACAAAGATTGTAATCTGTGAATTCCCTCCTCATACACATGCTAAGAAGACTTCCCCTCCTGCTATGGAAAAGGTAAATAAAGGGACGAAGAGGAAAAACCCTTTTGCAGTGGAGGATAGTAGCTCAAAAGATAAGCTTGGGGGTCAAGAGAAGATTCAAGCCTTGCAGGACTTCGAGAAGGAGTGCATGAACCCCAAGAAATGGTTAGAAACCAACTTAAATGGCACTGTCCAAAATTTTTCTATTTTCGATAAGTTTTTAGACTTTATTGATCTCTAGCTTGACAAACATAAGTGTTTGGCCATTCTTTTTGAAGACTAGGAGCATATTAAGGCTATGTACATGTTTGAAGACCTGCAAGTTCTAAAAGAAAGTCGAAGAAGGAGACACACTATAAAAAGAGTTTTATGTCATAAATGCTTGTTAATGTGTACTTATCTTATTTTTTTCACTTTTGTCTCATTACTTCTTTTTCGAATAAGTGGCTTAGGGTAGAATGACTCAACTAATTAAGGAGCACAGATCTAGCATCGCCAACCTTCATCTCTATTATACTGACGAGGTGAAGGGTAAAAAGCTGAAAGCGATAAAGCTAGAGAAGGCTTTGATGTTAAAGGATGTAAAGCTAGCAAAGAAATTTGAAGTGTTAGTGAAGAAGGATAACCAGTTGAAGATCGTCTACTCTACAATACAGGGTTTGCATGGTTCGATGGAAAGTGTC
Source organism: Omphalea diandra (assembly GCA_949677035.1). Classification (NCBI taxonomy): domain Eukaryota; kingdom Viridiplantae; phylum Streptophyta; class Magnoliopsida; order Malpighiales; family Euphorbiaceae; genus Omphalea; species Omphalea diandra. The sequence goes on from CATIWR010144725.1 coordinate 19,316, forward strand.
GTTGGCACTAACAAGGCTAAAAAGACAAAAATGTCTACCTTATTTTCCTTGATTTTGATAGCGTATGGCAGATAGTGAAGATGGTTCTAGAATAAGATTATCTTAGGGTGGATTTCTCCAAGCTCAAGCACATGGGCTTAGGAAAAATTTATGAAGGATACGTTACTCGCATTAAAAGAGATAACAATGGGAATTCAGCTTTTGATACTCTATATCCCACTGTCAAATTTTAGTTAAACAAGAAAGCACACACAATGAAGCTGGTAATGGTTCTAAGACTCGAGGGAGCAATAATTTCTAATGGTGAGCTTGACGCATTGTTATTTTGGATGGTAAAGCCTATTCCCTAATTGTCATTCTAGATAGGGATGTTTAAAGTAGTCATGCTCCTTCATCTTTTGTCACCCCAACATCAAAGGCTCCTAAGGAAGTAGTGGATCTAGAAGGTTCTCCTGCTTCAAAAGAAGAACCAAATAAAGATGACCATCTTTCTAAAGGCCTTAAAGAAGCATAAGCTATTACAAATCCTCCCTGTTCATCCAAATAATTGTGCTTATCATTATACTTTATAATCTTTTATAATAAACAATCTTTGTAATAAGCAATTTTTATCATCGTTATTTACTTATTTTCTTACTTTCTCAAAGTACACAATCAAAGAACTAGTGATAAAATACTTAAGCTTACACACTTATATTTGATAATTTATAGTTAGTCCTTTCTTAGTTAAATAAATTTGAATGAAAAGCTTCTAAGTTTATAACTATAAACAAGTATGTCCTTAACTAGACAAGTTGAAATTGAACTTGAAATATTAAGCTTCAAATCACTAAGTGTGAAAACTTTAAAAGTTCCAAGCTCAAGTACTTAGCAAGAAATGACTAAGTATAAAGATTCTTATAAGTTTTTAGTTGATATTCAAGTAATAAGTTATACTAAGTGTAAAACTTAGTAAGTTGTAGCATTTCTTACTTTATACTTAGATACCCTTCTACTTGGTCTTCATAAGGCAAAATGTACAATGGAAGTTTTTAGCTTGATGTCACTTTTGGCTGGCTATTTTTTATTTTTGACCATCATTAATTCCTTCCTTTTAACGAACACTTTATGGCTTTAAAGGGCAAGCCAAACCCATTTTCCTTGCGATTGTACTTTTTTGTATGGCTATTTAGGTTAGCCAAACTTATGTAAGCATCAGATTATGAGTCTCAGGATGCAAGCCTGATGATGAAAATCATTGAACCTATTCCCTAAGATGTAAAGGAAAAAGACAAAAGAAGAGAAATAAAGACATAGGAGACCTTGGAAAAACCCAAAGCCAAGCCTAAAACTAAGCCAAAACCTAAAACTAAGCCCAAGACCAATCCTGCTCAAAGGGATGTACATCCCACTAAACAGAGATGCATAACCCATCCCATAACAGGGATGTACAACCCATAAATAGGGATGTACAACACTACTTTAAACTTTACTCCTCAAAACCTTTTAGATTTGGTCCCCTCATATACCTAAGGGTTGCACAACCCTGACAAATGGGTGTACAACCCACGTGCAAACCCTAATTCTAATACATTCATCTCATTCTCTATGATTAGATGTTTTCATAGTGTAACTAGAACTATTTCTATCAATGTGCACCAATTTAACACCCATAAATACCCACTCTCCCCTCCCCCTTATATTTTGAAGGTGGAAAAGGAGCTTGGAAACCCTAAGGTTACTTTGCAAAGCCCTTTTAATATAGAAACCATAAACTTTAACCCTCTCCCATCACTTTCAAGGTAAAACTATGCCTTAACTCCTTATCTTTTTGCATTTCTTAAGCATTTTAGGAGGAAAGTATCGAACTTATGAGCCTCTGAGGATACAAAAATGCACAAAGGGCATCCAAGAACCCTCTTCCCATTTCCTCTTCTTCCCATTCTTTTTTTATCCTCTATTTTTAAAATCTAGAAATCAAGGGTTGTACAGCCTTGTCTATACACTATATAGCCTTGTATCTAGGTTGCATAATCCTCATAGTGGGTTGTACAACCTAGTTTGCTTAGTAGTCAGTTTTGCACAAATGGTCTTTCTTTTACATCTAGATTTCATCTTTTTTAAGCCTTTTTTTAGGCCTTTTCAATGTTCTAACGGCAGAATAAGGGAAGGATCAACATCCTAAGATCCTTATTCATATTAAAAATGGAATTTTTGGGTGATTTTAAAATGGTTCATCACATGTCTTTGTTCAATACTCTATGTTCCTTAGTGTGTGATTTAGTATGGTGTTAAGTTTCTCTTTTAAATCTCTTTTAACAATGACCAAGTGAGAGGCTAATCACCCTTAGGGTCTTTACAGTCTTCCTTTTTATGGTTTTTCTCATGTTTCAAACATGTGAATAATGTTTTAGCCCTTATCTTCTTTCTTTGATTTGCATTTTAGCCTTTTTCATGGTTAGTAATGTTCAGGGATGCCCAAGCTCTTTATGAGCAATAACAGGGAGGGTTCATTAACCTTAAGATCTCTCCTTTGTGGTGATTATTACCTTAAGCCATGTGATATCATCCATAATGCTTTACATCTCATGTTTAAGGTTTCAAGCATTTTATGATTTATACATCTTGATCATGTTATATTATGATTTATGATGATGGAGTGTGTTATCATGGACTTAGAATGTATGCCAATACCTTGACTTTGGGATATATGTTAAAATGAATACATGGACTTTGTTTTCCTTACTTTGTTTACTTCAAGTTTTCTTTGTTTGTTTCTCATATTGACTTATTACTAACTTATTTCTTCATTTGGGTATAGATGTGATTACTTAGAATTAGACCATGAACTTAGTCTAAGCCACTATCCCATAGGGATTATGTGACTATGTGTGTGAATGGATGATGCATGCTAAGACCCTATGCGATGTCACATGACCCCCCTCCTATTATCGATGATTGTGTGTGTGTGAATGATGATACATGCATGAAATCGCCTTTTGCCATGATGTATGATCCCATTTCCCTTTGGGTTGATGATTTGATTTACCTGAATGAATTGTGCTTTGATGTATGCCTATAGGCATTGATTAAACTAATCAATAACTCTTCTAAAATGTTAAAAGTGAACCAAAGATGCTTGAAGGTTGGATCCCATTATCTAGGTAGTTTGGGGGTGTCTAACCTCTTCCCCAAGCCATACTTAATTTCCAAACTCGATCTCTGATGAGGTGAAGATGAAATGGGTCTTCTAACTAACTTAGTTTAGGTTCAAATTTTGTCTTTCCTAAATTCTTATTCCGATCAAAATCAGGTGGTAACTCCATATTTCCTAAGGGTAGAACCAATGTATTATCTCATTTTGGTCCCCCGATGACCATCATTTGGACTTAATGCCTTAAACTTATGCAAGGCCTAAAGGATGATCCCTTCATGTGCCATTAATAGGGTTGTACCAAAGTATGACCTATGTCCTATCAACCCCCCATTAGTTTATAAAAGGATAAAGTCGTAAGTAAGATTCCACTCATTCAAGCTCAACCATGAGAACCGATTGAGGCACTCACAATTTGTATGTCTAAAGTGACTTGAATTTTCACTTAGCAAAATTTATGACCTTATTGGGTGAGTCGAACACTTTATTTAACAGAATTTATGATTTTATTTGGTGAACCAAACTCTTTAGAATTCATGGTTTTATTCGATGAATCGAACCCTTTAAAATTTATGATTTTATTGGGTGAACTAAGCCCTTTAGAATTTATGGTTGTATTAAATGAACTAAACCCTTTAGAATTTAGGGTTTTATTAGGTGAACCAAACCCTTTAGAATTTATGGTTTTATTAAGTGAACTAGACCCTTTAGTATTTATGGGGTTAATCGAATCCTTTAGAATTTATGGTTTAATTAAGTGAACCATACCCTCTAGAATTTATGGTTTTATTAGGTGGCCCAGATCTTTTAGAATTTATTATTTTATTAGGTGAACATATCCATAAGATATACTAAAATACCTCTTTGTTGATAGTACTTGTAAAGATATTCTACATTCCAAAATCTAGGAATTGGTCGCCAATTGGTAAGCTCCATTTCCTATCACATTCTCAACTAGGTATGGTCCTTTCGAGTTAGCTCCCAATTTTCTATCCTAGGATCTCTTTTGTCTATTTCAGCTTTCCTAAGTACAAGATCACCTTTCTGGAAGGATCTTTTGCGAACTCTTTTGTTATGGTATAAACCAACTTTTGCTTTGTATGTTGTTGCATTGGATTCGTCAGTTTTGCTTTTAATAATAATGTCATCTATATACATTTATAGTTGTTACCAATTTGATCTCTAAACATAAAGTTCATGAGTTTTTGATAAATTGTTCCTACATTCTTCAGTCTGAATGACATCTTAGTATAGCAATATGCTCCCTAGTCTGTGACAAAGGCAATCTTCTCCTTATCCTCTGGATCCATTGGTATTTGATGGTATCCTTAGGTCGCATCCAAATAGTTGTACTTGGATAAGTAAGTTGTTGAGTCTACCAGCTAGTCAATGTTTAGCAGCAGGTAGCTATCTTTTAGGCACTTTTTGTTCAAGATTGTGAAGTTGACTCACATTCTTCACTTACCATTTAGTTTCCTGACCATAACAACATTAGCCATCTAGTCAAGATATTTTTCTTATCTAATAATACCTATTTTTTTAAGTTTGGATACTTCCTCTCCCATGACTTTTTACCTTTCTGAGGCAAAGCTCCTCTTTTTTATTTGACAGGCTTTGCTTTAGGTTCCACGTTTAACTTATGGCAAGCTATTTAAGGGTGAATCCATCAAATTTCCTTTGATTTGGAAGCGAATGTCCCCGTGTTCTCCCGAATGACATGAGTTAGTCATTTAGTTACTGGCTAACTCATATCTTCATTGTATTTAATTGTTTCATCAGTTGAAATTTTAAGTTCAGTTAACTTACCAACTGATTTCGTTCGCTCCCATCATTTGAGATCTACAAGTTTCATCTTCACTACTTTTTCACTATGTTGTAGCACTATATGATTGCATTCATTTACTATCTTTTAGTTCCACCTTATTGTTACCACTCCTTTAATTATTGGCATTTTCATAGTAATGTGTCTTATACTCTCTACTGCTTTTGTCTCAAAGAGATAAGGTCTGCCAATAATTCTGTCGTATGGAAACTCTTTATCTATGATATGAAATGAAGTTTTAGCTGAAGATGTCAACTCGAATCATTCATACATCATTTTGATTGTTAGGGTGGTAGTTTTAATGAATTGTAGCTATTTTCCTCCTAACCCAACAAACGGCTTTCTTGCTCTTCTAAGGTTCATCAATGTACCCCTCCTATTTGCCTTATAAACTTGTTTAGTGATGGCATTAGTTGCGCTTCCTCCATCTACAAGTAGTCTTTTAATAAGGTAGTCATTTAGGATTCCTTCCACCATCAAGCATTATTGTAAGGGCCATCAATGTGTTACTCGTCTTTGGGGTTGAACGTGACCATTGGGAGGTTTTGATGAGTACTGAAGAGGAAAATTATTGAACGTGACCATTTTTGCTTAACAAGTTAGGCTGATCTCCTCCCATGATCACACTGATCATGCCTATAATCCTTTTGTTAGGGCGTTCTTCTACTTTTAGTTCTTAATCTTCTTTTCTAGGTTTTTTTCTTTGGTATCTTTGACAAACTTCCTAAGTGCTCAAGTCTGTATGAGTCCCTCAACTTCTTTGTACATATCCCAACACTTTCAATATCATGCCCATCTTTATCACAAATAAAGTTTTATCCCTTTGGCAGCCCTATCAGGGTTTAGCCTTTGAGGGTATTATATATTAGTACCATTTTGTTTAATCTTTAATAGAATATTACCTTGAGTGTCATTTAATGGTGTGTACTACGTGTCTGCACTACTCTTCTTTCGAGTGAAGGAAGGATTATAACTTTATAGTGTTTTGTGATGAAAACTATCTGCTCTTCTTTCTTGTGTTCTTTTTTGGTCCACCGTTCTCCATTTTTCCTTTCTTCTTTTTTTCCTTCATCCAACTCAATGTACCATTGAGCTATGACTATTAGCTAAAAGTAAGAGTCAACATAGACCTTGTCCTTCAACCAACCGAACATAGTTTCACTTCTCATGGCTTTCATAGCTATTTCGACATTTATTATCTCAATCTCCATGGCTTCTTTGTTAAACCTATCGATATATTCTCGAAGGGTTTCACATACTCTTTATCTATAAGATCACAATGAACTTGTTTTCCTCTAGCAAGGCATATTAGTGTTGAACCTTAAGAGAAAACCATGTTCCAATTGTTTAAAAGAATGAATAGACCTTAGAAGTAGTTGAAGATACTAATTTTGTGTTATCTCTATAAGGATAGTAGGGAAAACCTTATAGAGTATAACATCAGAGATATCATTGAGCATCATGGTGGTTTAGAAAGTTAACAAATGAGTATCCAGATTATTCGCTCCATTGTACATTTATAGTGGTGGAAGTTTCCTGTTGGGCTAGGTTGGTCAAACCTAAGTCATAAGCCTCTTTTGATCTTGATAATAAGATTCATCAATTCTAATGCTTCAATTTAAGTGTTGTTTTGCAGTTTATAAGTTATATTTTCATTGGAAGTTGGATAGAAGTCAAAATCTCTATTTTTAAGAAGAACATCCAAATTCGCATCAGTATCCCTAAATCGCAATCGCTACCTTGCTTTAAGGATGGATGGAGCAAGGACAAAGGAATTTGCAGGCGATTTCGCAGCCGTGACTTAGCCGAAGGGAGCTTTACGGTGGCATTCAAGTCATGAGTCACAATCGCAAATTTCATAGTAATAAAAAAGGGAACCAAAGCCATAGCCACAGCACACCAAGTGTCTAAGGCAATCATTGGAAATCAAAAATCACAAGTGTGAAGTATTTATCGTGACTGCGACTCAAAAAAAGTGTTGTCTTCTCATCAAAAAGAAGAATTTGTGATTTAAATTGCGTCCAAGAGAAAGTTAACTTGCGATCGCGCCTTTTGAATAGTTAGTTGGATACAGTGGCTATATTTCTTAGACAACCAATAGGTGAAGGACACGTGGACTAGTCGTTAGACACAGAAAGAGGTTCTCTGTTGTGATTTTTGGCTCCCCAATGCAAATTGAAAATTCGCAACTGCAAAAAGCCAGTAGCTACTGCAACTTCCGGCTGACAAGCATTTAATGCAAAATATACCTAACACAACTTAGAGATTTAAGGATAGTTTTTGAGTAACGTCTCTTTGGTGGATGTTGGCTATAAACACCCCACCAAACAGATGTAAATGTAAGAAAGTTTCATTAATTATAACAAAACTTTAATTTCATTAATTATAAGAAAACTTTTGTTAATTTGCTACTCATTCTTCTTACACTTCCTTATTTATTGTTGATTGTTTGGTGTGAGCAATAAACACTTTTGTAATTAGGATGACAATTAGCCTATCATCTAAAACTCTTGTAAGAGGTTGAAGTGTGAGCCTATCCAAAATACTTGTGAGAGATTTTTGGGTGAGCTTAAAAACACAAGTTATAAGTGTTTTATGTGAGCCATAAAATAAAAGTTGCATAAGTTAGGTGTTAGCTTAAAAACACCAGTTTAGTTAAGTGAAATACCCAATCGTGAAGAATTGAGGAGTGGACATAAGGTTTATTTACACTCGAACCACTATAAACTTCTTGTGTTAATTTTTCTCTTCTCCTTTTTAACTTCCTAAACACCTTAACCTTCCTTTTAATTTTTAATTAGCCATCAATTCAACCCACCTTCTTGGTGCACTAGGCCAACAAGTGGTATCAGAGCCAAGTCTCACTCCAAAGCTGAATTATGTGAGTAAAGATCATGGTACAAGAGAGAATCCACACTCATTTCAAGCCATATTTTGATGAAGTAGAGTATACTCATTGGAAATATAGGATGGAAATCTATTTAGATAATGATGTGGTAAACCTCTGGGATATTGTAGCAAAGAAGTGGAAGCCACCTACCAATGTATTGGATAGCAGTAAGGAGTTGATCCCTAGAGAGGAGTTGGTTAAAACACATAGGAGATCCAATGGAAGAAATAAAAGAGCAATGGCAATTCTTCTAAATTCTCTCTCAAGAGAAGAAATTGAAAGGGTCCAACATTGTCTTATTGCTCATGGGATTTAGAAGGCTTTGAAGAACTACCATAAGGGCACTACCTTGGTGAAATCTAGCCCTCTTGAGATGTATGTAACAAAGTGGGAGCTATTTATGATGAATGAGGAAGAAAGCATCACGGATATGACAAATAAACTCCTTACAATCGTCATAAACATGATGAAGTTTGGGAAACTTCTCACCAATCATGAGGTAAATTTAAAAATTCTAAAATCCTTACCTCTTGAAAAGTTTGGTGCAAGAGTGCATAATATCCAAGAGTCCAACCCGGAGATAGGAAAGGTGCCAACGGATGTTCTAATAGGCAAACTCTCAACTCATGAGTTAGCTTTGAAGAAGGATGAAGAAATGAAGAAAATGGAGGTCAAAAGGAGAAATTTGAACTAGAAATGAGGACCTTGACACTTAAGTCTTCACTAAAGAAGAAGGAAATTAAAGTAGCCTCAAATGAAGAGGAAAGTGACAAAAAGGATAAGGAGCGTGCAATGCTTTCTAGAAGAACAAAGGAGCTTATTAGAAGAAGAAGAAGAAGAAAAAAAAAAAAGAAGAAGCTTTAAGAAAACAACTCCAACTCCCCAAGAAAGATTGGGTGAAGTCAATTTCTATGAATGTGGCAAGCAAGGCCATATCAAATACGACTACCCCAAGTTGAAGAAGAAGAAGAAAGGAGACAAAAAAAAAAAAAAAAGAAAAGCTTTAAAGCCACTTGGGATGATATCTCAAATGCAGAAGATGAAGAGGAAGAGGTTGCAAACCTATGTTTCATGGCTCAAAAGGATTCATCTAATGAGGTAAGCTCTTCACCTCATTTTTATTTTGAGTTAGATGATGTTGATGATGAGCTTTTAGAAGCTCTCACCGTGAGATATCACAAATATAAATCACAAATAAAAACTTACAAGAAAAAGTGCACTAAATTAGAAAATGAGTTTAAATCATTAAATAGTCTTGTAAATGAATCGAGGGCTTCAAATGAAGAACTCAAGAAGTCTATAGAAAGTCTATCCAAGTCATCTTCATCTTTAACTTCATTAAGAAAAGAGAATGACTCCTTGAAAGGTGAAGTCATTGAGCTTAGAAACTCTATTTCTAAGTTCAATAAGGGTAAGGAAGCTTTGGATATACTTATTGTATCACAAAGACCTCTCTTAGTTAGGAATGGTCTAGGCTTTAATGGAGTCTCTTCTTCTACACCTTCACTCGCAACATTTGTTAGAGCCTCAAAACCTCAAACATCAAGTATTAAGGTGATTGGAAAGAAAAGTGATTAAAGCATTAAACCATCATTGCTTAAGGGCAAAGGACAGGTGCAACAAGGCTCAAGCCCTATTTCTAAGATGGCCAATCATGCCTACATGTATAATAAAAAACATGTTTATTCAAACACATACAAAAAATTTACTTCTGCACCCATTCATACGTGTTCACACTCACACACACATCATGTTGGTATGAGAAAACCCCCCACTCATACCAAGGCAATACATAGAAGAAAGACACATAAGTATAAACTCCAATGTCATTATTGCATGAAGTATGGACACGTAAACATTTATTGTTATATTAGGAAGGCACATCTCAAGTTGAAGGATCCTTCAAAACTTAACCCCCTAAGACTCGAGTATGTTTGGTTACAAAGCAAAGATGATTTGCTTATGTTGTGTAGGGTTTTTTGGTAGCCACCAATAAAGCAAATGATTGGCATATGAATAGCAGATGCTCAAAGCATATGATAGGCAATAAGAAGCTATTCATGGCCTTAAAGGAAAAGAAGGGTGGCAATGTCACATTTGGAAATAATGTCAAGGATAAGGTAATTGGCATTGGGACCATTGGTAAGAATGGTTGTATTGGACTAGGGTAGTTAACCCAAGTCTTAGACCTCTTTTGATCTTGATAAAGGAGATTGATCATGTTTGATATTTCAAATTAGTGTTATTTTGCAGCCTTTAGTTTTTATCTAACTTGGAAGTTAGATGTAGCTCAAAAATCTTCAAGCATGAAAAGTGACTTTTAAATCGTGACCGCTACTTTTTATTCGCGACAGCGATATGTGAAGAAGCATTGCTAGACAGCAGACAGGTGAAATTATGGAGCTATTTTCGGTCGCGATTCATCCAAATAAAGGAGTCCAAAATTGGCAGATGATATTCGCAGTATGTGTCACGCCCTAATCGCGACCGTAAATTTTGAAGTGACTCAAAAGGGAAACAAGTCCACAACCACAGTATGACAAGTGTCCCAGTAGACAGGTGAAAAGGCATCTTGTTGGTAGTGACCGCGAATCTGAAGAAGAAGATAACCATTTTTGGTAGACAAATTCGCATCCTCTGTCGCATCCTGTACAAGAAAGCTCGCGACCAGGACTTCTGAAAGTAGGTAAAAGGCAACGGCTATATTTTCCTAATGAATTAATCAAAAGCTGCCAGGTGGACTAGCCATTAGACACAAACGGGATTTTCCTTTAGAAATTTGGATTTTGCGACCGCCAATGAGTAGTAGAGACCGCAAATTGAGACTGTCAAGCATTTAACGTAGAATCTGTCAAGCATGTCTCAAAGATTTGATGAGTTATGATCTACAATGTCTTTTGGTGAAGTTTGGGTATAAATACTCCACCAAACAGCCATGAATATGGTTGCTAAGAAATTTATTACAAGTAATTAAAGCTCTCAATCTTTGTTACTCATTTTCTTCAATTTTCTTTGTGAAATTGTAAGTGTTAGGTATGAGCATTAAACACCAAGTTGTAAGGTTGTAGTGTGAGCCTGCAAAAACACTTCAAGATAGGTTTAAGTGTGAGCTTAGTGAAATACTTGAGTGAGGTTGTGTGTTAGCCTAACAACACATTGTTATGAGGTTGTGTGTTAGCCTAACAACACATTGTTATGAGGTTGTGTGTTAGCCTAAAAATACATTGTTGTAAGGTTGTGTGTGAGCCATCAAAACAAAAGTTGTACAAGTTGGTTGTGAGCTTGAAAACTCCTTGAGATAGTGAAATACCTAATTGGCAAATTGGGGAGTGGACGTAGGGTCAATTATACCCGAACCACTATAAATCGTTCTCTCTATTCTACTCATTCTTCTTCCCCTATTCTTTGTCTTTGAAATTTTTATACACCAATTCAACCCCTCTTTTTGTTGTCAAGGGACAACAGGTTATTCTTTAATTAATGATGTTTTACTTTTTGATGGCTTATAACATAACTTGCTTAGTTTAAGTCAATTATGTGACAAAGGTAATGAAGCCACCTTTGACTCTAGAGAATGTCGAGTTACCACTTTGGTGGATAAAAAGGTAGTTTTCAAGGGTGAAAGGAAGGGTAATACTTACCTAATTGACTTAGACAATTTGGCTACCTAATCCTTTAAGTGTCTTGTTTCTCTTAGTAATGAAGTTTGGCTATAGCATAAAACACTTGGACATGTTAGCATGGAGCTCTTACAAAGCTTATCATAAGGAAAGCTAGTGGAAGGTCTTCCCAAGCTAAAGTTCTCTAGAGACAAAACATGTGGTCCTTGCCAAATGGGGAAGCAACATCAATCTTCCTTTAAAACAAAGAACATTGTAAATACATCTAGACCTCTTCAGTTAATTCATATGGACTTGATAGGACCTACTAAGAGTGCTACTTTAGGTGAAAAATATTATGCACTAGTTCTAGTTGATGATTACTCTAGGTTTACTTAGGTCTCCTTTCTAGCTCATAAGCATGATACTTTTAATGCTTTTAAAAGTTTTGTAAAAAGGATTTAAAATGAATTCATTTCTTCTATAAGAAGTGACCATGGAAAAGAATTTAAAAATGAATCTTTTGAATCTTATTGCTTAGAGAATGAGATTTTTCATAACTTTTCAACTCCTAGAACACCACAACAAAATGGTATTATAGAAAGGAAAAACAGAACACTAATAGAGATGGCTAGAACTATGTTCAATGAGTATTCATTACCAAATTACTTTTGGGTTGAAGCTATCAATACTTCATGTTATATTGAAAATCATGTTTTCCAAAGACTCATTCCTAATAAAACTTCTTATGAGCTATGAAATGGTAGAAAGCCTAAGTTAGCATACGTAAGAGTTTTTGGATACAAGTGTTATATCTTGAATGTGAAGGATAATCTTGGGAAATTTAATTCAAAAAGTAATGAAGGCATTTTCTTAGGTTATTCCACCACTCGTAAGGCCTATAGGATTTTTAATGAGAGTTTAATAATTGTTGAAGAGTCTATGAATATTGTGTTTGATGAATATAGTAAGCTTGATCTTAGGAAAGGCTCTTTTATAGATGATTTTATAGGTGATTTTGAGAAATTGGATTGGAAGCATGCTACAAGAGAAAAAAAATGAAGATCATGATGAGAGCAAATCATCAAGAAAAGATAAAGAACCTCAACATCAATAAGTGGAATCATCAAACCAAGATCTTCCCAAGGAGTGGCGATTTTCCAAGCATCACCCAAAGGACTTAATCGTAGGTGATACATCTAAGGGTGTAAGTACTAGATCGCAACTCAAAAGTTTAGATAATAATATTGCTTTTGTTTCTTAAATTGAGCCAAAATTTATTGATGAGGCTTTTGATGATGAGAGTTAGGTTATTGCTATACAACAGGAACTCAACCAAGTTGAGAGAAATAATATGTGGGAACTTGTTCCTAGGCCTAAGGAACACCCTATTATAAGTTGCAAATGGGTGTTTAGGAATAAGTTAGATGAATAAGGATTTATCACTGGAAATAAGGCTAGATTGGTTGTTAAGTGTTACAACCAAGAGGAAGGCATTCACTATGATGAAACCTATGCCCCCGTAGTAAGGTTAGAGGCCATTAGGATTCTTTTGGCATATGCATGTCACATGAATTTCATACTATTTCAAATGGATGTCAAAAGTGGTTTTCTAAATGGTGTCATTGAGGAGGAAGTTTATATTGAACAACCTCCTTATTTTGAATCACATATTTTTTCAAATTATGTTTTTAAATTAAATATAGTCTTGTATGGTTTGAAACAAGCTCCAAGAGCTTGGTATGAAAGGCTTAGTTCTTTTCTTTTGCAAAATGATTTTGAAAAGGGAAAGGTTGACATAACTTTATTTATTAAAAGGCATAATCATGATACACTAATAGTACAAATTTATGTTGATGATATCATTTTTGGTGCTACTAATGAATCTCTTTGTAAGGATTTTACTAAGTGTATGACTAGGGAATTTGAAATGAGCATGATGGGAGAGCTCAAGTTTTTTCTTGGTCTATAAATCAAGCAAACCAAAGAAGGGATCTTCATCAACCAAGCCAAATACATAAAGGACATTCTCAAGAAATTAGGCATGGAAGGATGTAAAGTAGCAAAAACACCAATGAGTGCCACCATCAAATTGGATAAAGACGAATCGGGTAAGTCGATTGATGAGAAGAGATATCAAGGTATGATTAGTTCTCTACTCTATCTTAGCACTTATAGACCTGATATTGTATACATGTGTGCTAGGTTTCAATCTTCTCCTAAAGAATTTCATCTAAATGTTGTTAAAAAGATTTTTAAATATTTACATAAAACATTGCATCTAGGTTTGTGGTATCATAGAGATTCTACATTTAGCCTCATAGGTTATCCAGATGTGGACTACTCCAGTAGTCTTCTAGATAGAAAAAGCACTTTTGAAACTTGTCAATTCATAGGAGAGTGTTTAGTGTTTTGGTTTAGTAAAAAGCAAGCTTTATCTAGCACCAAAGCTAAATATGTAGTTGCGGGTTGTTGTTACACCCAAGTCTTTTAGATGAAACAACAATTAAAGGATTATGGCAAAGTTGTTGATCACATTCCCATCAAATGTGACAACACTAGCAAGGTTATCAAAATCGCTTTTTTACCCTAAAATCAGTAGGTGGCCCTAAAATTAGATCGAAAAATCGTGAGATTTTATAACATAATAAAATATCATTTAAAATATAATTATATATATAAAAATATAAATAAGATATTTTTTAAATTTAATACACATAATTACATTAAGAAAATCATAATATAATATGTTCATAAAATGATTAAAGTTCATATCTCATATCATAATATTAAATACCTAAAAGAAATTAGTTCAAATGCATTTCAAATTTAAGTTAATAATACAAAACATACAAATAAATAATACATGAAATAAAATATAACATTTAAAAAAAGTCATCAACACTCTTGTTCAAATCATCCCTTTCATCTTCCTCTGCATCAATATCATTGTCATTTTCATCTCCATCATCTTCAAATTCATTGCCACCAAAAGACTCATTATGAATATTTTCACAATTAGTATCATTAATAATGAAATCATTGGTAATGAATTCCACATCCATTGGAGTCTCCAATGATTGTTCATTTTCATCACCAGTAGCATTAATATCATCTCCACCTTCATCAATTTCCAAATGATCACTTTCATCATTTCCTGTTGCACCATCCAAAACACCTAACCAATCTTCATTTCTTGAAACATCAAGATTAGGCTCCTCTGTTATCTACTCATCATTTGAAGATAAATCTTCAAAGTCACATAAAGATTATCCTTTTTAGTTTGCCTATCCTTCAACTTCAAGTTGTACATGACAAATACCAAGTCATTCATTTTCTTTTGATGTAAACGATTTATTCTCTTAGTGTGAACCTGTATAATAAGTTACATAAACTTTTGTAAGAAACTTTATAAAAGAGCAAATAAAGAAAGGGAAAAAAAGAAAACAAAAAATACCTGCTCAAATGCACTCCAATTTCACTCACATCCAGAAGAACTACAAGTCAAGCTTAATACTCGAATAACAAATTTTTGCAACTCGGGACACTCGTCTCCATAAGAATCCCACCACTTTACTGATGTCTTTTTGTCCCTTGCTAGCTTAGCAGACTCAATCCCAAATAAGCCTTTTGCAAGCATTTATACAACCCAATTTTGATATCGGCATTGACTTTAAAATTGGGACTGTAATGGTATCTAGGATTCAAATAGTAAGCTGCAGCATGCAATGGTCTATGGAGCTAAAGTTCTCATCTCTTATCAACAATGTTCAATATATCTTCATAATTAGAAAAAACAAAAATAAAAGGCCCAACTAATATTTGTTAAAGGCAATATAAATTTAAACAATTAAGAATAATTGTAAAAAACAAAACAAGCAATTTAAATTCATAGATTATAGTTAAACACTTACTTTTTTTTAACATTGTTAAAATTGTCCTTGATTTTCTCTTTAGCACAAGCCATTTCTTCATAAATGAAACCCATAGTCGGTGTCTCATCTGAATCCACCAATCAAAGCACTTTAATGAGAGGGCATGTTGCCTTAAGGCAAGTAACAACGTTTTTCCAAAATTTACTATCCAAGACCATTTATTGAACTTGCTTCCCATCATTTGAAGAGACAAATCTACTACACTTCCATGACTTTGAAGTAAACATTGTCATCAATGCACCTTTGTGTTCACTTAGACATGCTAAAGTCAAATGGGCAGTAGCAAAAAGAGTTGCACCAGGTCTAATCAAATCCATGTTCTTAGTGAAGTGCCTCAAAATGGAAATAAGAAGGGTCCTTGAATAAATATAAGTTGTGATCCTTCGTGCTTTTGATATTGTTGCATTGTGGACCTTTAGTTTCTTCTCAAAGTCCTCTAAGATCAAATCAATACAATGAGCGGCACAAGAAGTCTAATAAAACCTTATTCTTTTCTCCATTAGCTTATCTCATGTTGCTTTGTAATTAGCAGCATTATCTATAACCACCTGAATAACATTGTCCTCTCCAACCTTCTCTACAATGTCATCTAACATCTCAAAAATAGTTTTAGAGATGCTAGATGTATTAATTGATGTCAAGAAAATTATTCCCTTCAGACTATTCACTAAAAAATTACAAATGGAACGCCTTTTTTTATCTGTTCATCCATCTGACATGATAGTGCAATCAATTTTTTTTCCATTCAGCTTTATACTTCTTAAGCAATTCCACAATCACTGCTAATTCCTTCTTCAAGTACTTCTCCCTGATTTCATGGTAAGATGGAGATTTCAATCCATAACCATATTTCCCAATCAATTCAACCATTTTTGCAATTTCAAGATTCTTCACACAGTTAAAAGGAATTGCATAAATATAGAAAAAACGAGCAATTTGTTGACATACTTCTTCTCTTAATTCCTTTTTCATCAA
>CATIWR010144757.1:0-20405 GCA_949677035.1 Omphalea diandra
GGATAAAAGGTGAACATCACCGATTCAACATTTAAGAAAGTTTTTATAGTTCTAATAACTCCATGTTTATATTCCAAATACCTTATATCTATAAGAGCAATTATAGCAAAAACTGGTAAACCTTTTCTGCCATGGTATAAAAGAGCCATTATGATAGCACTGAAATGGATATGTGTATATCCTTAAGATATCCATTGATGCACAAATTTTGGAGGGATCTCTCCTGAACCTTTTATGGTACACTGGTCAAAGCTTGAGGATTGGAGATACTCTTTTATCGGTTTGGTAGGTTGTCTGATCAAGGTTTTGATAAAAGAGTCCATGATCATTTTTGTTTAGAAAAGGCATCGTAGAGATTTAAGAATTGAGCATTTGTATCTTGAATATTTTGGGAATCAGGGATATAGCTTAGCTCATACATGTAGTCTATCTTACTAGAGGAGGATCTTTTAAAAGTGAGAGGAGGTGATAAGGTAATAGTTAATGGAATAGAAGGTGTATATTAGGAAGAAGTTGAAGGTTCAATTGGTGTTTCCATTGTATGTGAAATGACCTTCAGTTCTACATCTATCTACTAATCTCTCTTCATGACAATAAACATAACATTAAGCTTTGATACCAATATGGCATATCACATGAATACAGGTATGACCAGTGCTAAATAAATGAACATCTCCAAAGTCCTCGACTAAGTACCTATCATCTTAATACTCATATCATAGAATACTAGTAGTGAGCAAATAGGAAACTAAAGATAGAACAAAGAATTAGAGATATATGCAAGAACCTTAGGCGCAAAGAAGTTTAGAAAGACATATTTTATTAAACAAGATGCAGCATCAGGTAAGAATTCTCTATCCTTCAAATACAAACTAGTCTCCATGATAAAAAAAAATAAATGATAATTAAATTGGTATAATAATTTTTAATTATAATATATTTTAATAATAATAGATTTTTAAATTTTATGTTAATTAATTAATTGAATGATTAAAATTAATATATAAATGATAAATTTTATTATTATTTAATAAAAAATTATTGTCAAACAAATAAATTTATAAATATAATTAAATTAACATAATCAATTTTAATAATAATATAATTTCTCGACATAAAAATAAAAAATTTATGGTTTCATTTTTTCTTTTATTAGCCATTTTTATGTTTTAGTTTTTTTTAATTTTTCTTATCATGTAGAAAACTAAAAATTGATTATTATGATTATGAAAATTTCTTATATTATAACTTTAAATTATTTTTATATAAAGAACTTGCTATATTAATACACATTATATATTTTCTTTAGATAAAGAACTTGCTATATTAATAAACATTATATATTTTCTTTAGATTTATTGAGAAAACTAAATGATTATTAGCTTACATGCTACATAGTAAAATGAAAGTATATTATTACCATTTTATGAAAAATATTATATTGTTAATATAATTATTGATAAAATGATAAATATTCATCAAGTTAAATGATTAAAATTAATATAAATAATAATTAAATTTTATTTTTATTTTATAATATATTATTATTTTATAAAATTATTATCTAATTAAATCTTTAAAGTACTAATTTAAAAAAAATTATGAAAAAGTATGTATGGCTTAGTAGTTTTTTATTTGAAGCTTAAGATTTTAGTTTATATCGATATAGTACTATATGTTATTCATTGTGGGTCAGATGAGGTATAAATTGTCCGACCCTGTTTATGATGTTGATAGGATAAAATAATATAATTTTTTTATAAATTATATTTTATAAAAAATAAAATTAGCTTCAAAATAATGAGTTTTGATTAATAACTTTTAATTTTCGAAAATTAATAAAAACAGTATCAAAGCTAGACATAAAATAAAAATAATTTAAAATTCAATTTCAGTATTTTTGAAAAAGTTTAATATTTTTTATTAGAATATCAACATCTTAATATAATATTATCAGTTGATTATAATGTGAATTTTATTTAACTATATTTTCAAAAAAATTAATTAACTTGATAGTAATGATTGGTTATTATGTTGTCTAATAAGTAACGATGATGAGGAATAAATTTTTTTTTTGCTGAATGAATAGAATCTTTTTCTAACATGTATATAAAAATATAATGAAATAATTAAACTAGCACGTTAATATCATACACAACTGATTCATTGTTCATTTGATTAGTGATGCATAACGCAAATACTATACTATCACACATTAAAATTTCAAAGTTCAAATGAAAGGAATACTAAATCACATAGTGTTTTTTATATTTTTATTTTTTATTTAAATATATAATATATTAATTGATGCATCAACATTACATTCTTCATCACTTATATAATTATGCCACAAGTTATTATTGTGATATAAACTAAATCTTAAAGTCCGGAAAAAAAAAAAACTAAACTACAAAGAAACTTTTTTATGCTAATTTCTTAAAAAAAGGTGAAATATACAAATTCGGATGTTTAAATTAAAATAAAAATAAAGACAAACAAAAACAAAAACAAAAACCTCATCTAAAACACCCAAAACCTATTGCTTCTGGTATCACCACCACCCTTTGCTTCTTGGATAGGGTTTAGGTGTTTTAGGTGACGTTTCATTAGAGTTGCCTTTCAGAACCATCTAACTAACAAGGATGTAAATAGCTTATCTGTGCATATCCACAAAAGTGCTGACAGCAAAAAAAAAAAAAAAAAAAGAAGCCAAAACAGCAGCTAGTACAGTACGATGTTGAAGCACCAAGATATATATATATTCCTTCTACCCCCAAAATCATTTTGTTAACCACTATCATACCTCTTTCAGCTGTTATTACTAAAGTATAGCCTCCACTAATAAAAAAAGTCAATAAGAAAAAGAAAATGAAAAGAAAAAAATGCAGGCTAAAAATAAACCAATGGTTATTACAATTAAGATTATAATTAAGATCACTCATGCATTGTGAGTGTGTCGAGAGCTCATGTTAAATTTCCTCCGACTAAGTTAACCACCCCCTGACTTGAGAGTATTACTCAACCTGCATTTAATTAGTCTTCCAATCAGAATTTTTTCAAAATAACTAAGAAGCATTGAATTACAGTTCTGTTACCATCACATGCACTATGCAATCGACCATATCATATTGTATTCGTGGACGTGTGTAAGTTGTCAAGGAGGGATTTCCCTTCTGAATTAAAAACCAGACAATCATGTCATTTAACATTGATGTTGAGTTTTATCAGGTTCTCCTATTTAGGGTGGTGAATGATGCTTCATAATCCTGAAAAAATCATTTAACTTGTGTATTTCTCTGTCTGTTTCCACAAGTTTTCCAATTATGGCCATCCATATTTTTGGGAAAAAAAAAAGGCATAGCACAAATGATGAACAAAACCTTTTACGTCCAATATTTAACAACAGGCATGCTTACCAGTCCAAACCCTCGAAAAGGCCTTCACCCTTCACAGCGCACGTCTTGAAAATGGCCCACTGGCGATTTTTTATCTTGTGCAGCTCCAAGGCCTCAGTCACAGCAGCATCATCCAGTGCACCAGGGAGATCCTGCTCATATAAACCATAAGTTCTAAATGTTTGATTGCATGCTTTTACCTGGATTGTATTTTGTATAAGCAAAGGAAGGCCTACGTTGGAGATAGACCAGTAATTAACTTATCAGTAGTAGTTGTGATAAAACTATATAACAGTCAAGGATGCAAAAATGATCTTGACCTGTTTGTTTGCAAAAATGAGGACAATTGCACCCTTTAATTCTTCCTCCTGCCAAAATGTTCAATCTCAGAAATCAGAATTCCGAGATCCTTATTAAACTGATAAAAACTAGTCAATTTTATAGCATGCCCTATATGTGCAACTGCCAGAATGTATAACAGGCCAGAAACTAAAGTGAATTTTTTTTTTTTTCGCTTTTCCTGTTTTTAGTTTGATTTTCGGAGATTATTAAACTGGATTTTCCAAATGTCCGGCTACAGGAAAATAAGAACCAATCACATAACCTATGGTCCTAAATTACATTATGCAACCTTTCCCATCAGCAGAGGTCCACTTGCAAATTGAACAGTATAAAGTCTGCAAGTTCAATCCAAAATAATGTACATCTACCTTGTAGACTAAAATGTGACAACCTTAAACAGTAAGTTCAGTCCAAAATAATCAATATACTGATTATTAATAATTAACCACCTTGCCCTGTAAAATATCTTGATAATTATTAAGAGATTGCAAGTGTTGAATAGCCATGTTTTCTTTTAAATCTTCCATGAGCAAGCAAGTCAAAAAGTATCTTTTACTTGAATTTCCTAAACCTCTGATATCGATTGATAAACTCAGCAATCATTAACAGCGCAATTAGCTTTCAAATTAAGTGCAACTAAAAATGAAGAGAACAACTTTTTACACAGGAAGAATTGTGATGGTATCCTTACATCAATCACAAACAAATAATAACAAAGGTGACTTAGTAACATTGTTTATCCAAAATACCTCCAAGATTGCATGAAATTCTTCTTTGGCTATTCCAATTCTATCAGTATCACTTGAATCAACCACATAAATTACAGCTTGGGTATTTGGGAAATAGCATCTCCAATATGGCCTGAAATCAACAGACAAATTCAACCCAAATGACAGGAAGTGACAAGGTGTTAACAATGAATTGAATGGCCACAATAATCCTCTAGCAAGCAATCAGGCAGATAACCATACAAGGAATCCAACATGACAACCCCAAAAGGAACTTGAGAATCAAATGTAACAAAAAATAAATGCGATGAATGGCTTGATCATTTACAAGAAGTACGAATTTATTGAAATACTGGTTATTAATATTTCTAACAAAATGAGAGCGATTTTGGCACTTCCCTGAGGCATTTTGTTCTCAAGATCTACTAGCACCTTGTGTGGTATTAGTTCAAGACAGCAGTCCTTCATGGCACTAAGCGTCAGTTTTAAAGAATTGGCATTGCTATTGTAAATACTATTTTTGTTTGTCAAACTACAACATTTTTTGGTTTTCAAAATTTTTTAGCTATTCATATAATAGTTTAGTTACATTATGAACCCAATTTAATAGTTATGGGCAAACAACTATTGCAGTCAAACAACTACATGAGAACAAAAGCTAATATCTTTGCAGTCAAACAAGTACATCAAAACCTTGAATTCCAAGAAATCAAAAACATGAAGTAACTATCCAAAACAGCAGCATTCATAGTTCAGTCCACACCATATCCCTATACTACCATTCTACCACTGATCATTTCAAACATGCAAAAGACATAATATACAGCAACATATCTTGGCATCAAGAAAACGTTCATGTCCATGTCCATATATTGCACACAAATATACGCATATATACAAGTGGCCTATACTAAGTAACCTATAAATAACCTTTGGAAGATATTAGCAACACTGTATGTAATTTAATAAATCTTAAAAAGATGAAGACAACATCAAACAATATTAAATTCAGCAATATTTGGAGATTAAATTTCATAAAATATTGCCACAGTTATAGCACAGCAGCCTCGGATGCAAAATAAGAGAAATAACAACAGCAACGGTGAGCTCCCATTATTGACACATTAAGTTGAAGCAGAGGTATTTACCAATTCATGAAAAATCTCATCTACACCAACCACACATGCACATGAGAAACCATTAAGTTCTGATATTGCCTCATTTAGACAATAGATTTAAAAAACTTAATCACAAAAAGAAGGAACGTAATGAACAAGTGACAAGGTTACCTGATGCTTGTCTGTCCACCTGTCTCAAAAAAACACAGGCCAAATTAATTCAAAGTGATTGCAAGAAAAATGAAGAACGACTAAATTCTATGAACCCCAAATCCAGCTAAACTGGATATATGTAATACTATAAGTTAGAAATATACAAGCCAGAAAACCTCACATGCCCATAAAAACAAATGGCAACAAGATTATAACAGAGTTACAGTGTAAACATAGTAGCTACTTACCCAAATCCCAGACCTGGAACTTAATGTTGTTATACTGTACAGTTTCCACATTGAATCCAATTGCTGCATCAAAACATATGCATCAAACAACTGATAATGGAACACAATGATAATAAGGACATTAAAAACGTACTTGGAATCGTGGAGACAACCTCGCCCATTTGAAGCCGATCTGAATTATTATGGAATTAAAAGAATTATGAAAAGAAACTTAAGAAAGCCCTAATAAGTTGATGGCAGAGAGAGAGTTACAGAGAATGGTGGTTTTGCCGGCATTATCGAGGCCAAGCACGAGGATTCGAGCTTCTCTATTGCCGAAGAGAGAGGAGAACAATCGAGTGAACATTATTCCCATTTTCGCCTTTTCAGTATCACTGTCCACCGATTTCTTTATTCTGCATCAAAATCTTCGTTTGCTTGTCCACACGGCGATTTGATGCTCTGATGAACTTGCTTTGACTACTTTAGACGTTGCCGTTTAGTATCTCAGGCTTTTTCCTTTTTAAGAGTCTCTGAAGCTTCGTAAAACAGTTTTATAAAGTATATATACGGGGATCGAATATTATGACCCCTAAGCTTTTCCATATTATACTACCTCATTCTCCATTTTTATATATTATCTTGAAATCTTTTAAATATTTAGTTTTATTACATTAAAATATCGTTTTATTAAAATTTAATTGAATATAACTAAAATATTTACAATACCCTTGATATTATATTTAATTTTTGTTTTCATTATCTCGTTCAAATTAAAGAACCAAAGTCTATTATATACCAACGAAATTCAATATTTTATTTTTTTATTTTAATTATCTTCTTAACACTTAACCCTATTTTGAGCTCCTCTTACATTCATTTTATAAATTTCATCAATTTATTTAAATCAAAATCCCATCTTAACTTTTTTATTTTAATAACGAAAACCAGCAAAACAAATTCAAAAAAAAAACTTAGCTT
This sequence comes from Omphalea diandra, assembly GCA_949677035.1. Taxonomy (NCBI): domain Eukaryota; kingdom Viridiplantae; phylum Streptophyta; class Magnoliopsida; order Malpighiales; family Euphorbiaceae; genus Omphalea; species Omphalea diandra. The sequence goes on from CATIWR010144757.1 coordinate 6,945, forward strand.
CAATAAAATTTGTGTCTTCAATCTTATAGTCCAAGTCTTGATTGCTAGAAATTGGCAAACAGTGAAAGAAGCCCAAATTCCTAGCAACAAAATGGCAAATTGAATAATCCACAAACCGAGAGTGACTCTTGCTCCGTTATTTTGCTTGGCCAATTCTTTGACCATTTGTGAGCAATTACGCATTTAGTTTGAAAGCCTGTATACTCATAATTTATTTTAGCTATCTCCATTAAAGATTTAAAGATAAGAAAGCATCAAATCACACGAACCATTTCTATTTCTTTACGTGTCCCAATTAATGATTCTGATTAATAGAAATTCAAAGCATTTTGGTTGGGCCTTGTGTTCATAGCATAGACCTAATCTTTTATTGCATTGAGTTTTTAAGCCCAAGAATTATATTTGGGCAAAGATGAGATAGCCTTGAGAAAAGTTGGATGCCATGGATGATGGAAGATGAGGCCGACAATGAGTCATCAGCGGTGACGAGTTTGATCCTTTTCTTTACCTGGCTTAGAACTGCCGTTACCCTCTCAGTTTAGGATCGACTATTTTTACTTTCTTCACCTTCTTTTTTTTTTTCCTTCATTTTCTGCCATTTAAATGCCCAATCCTTGACTGGCCATGGCCGAATCTATGAATGTTGAGTTCCCCAGTTTGTCCATTTTGGGTAACAACATTTCTTAGTTTTGCAAGTGGACCAGGATTTGAGGTGATCAGTAAACGTGTCAGTTGGCAATATTATTTTAGCACTGTTTTTAAAATAATATTTTTAAATTTGATTGTTCAGTAAATTAATCAGCTAATTAATTTTTAATTTAAGTAATACAATTGATCTGATTTAATTAATTTAATGATAAATAAAATTTAAAAATATTATTAAAATAATTTTAAAATTTAAAATTATTAAAATATATTTATCATAATTAAAAATATAAAAATAATATCAAAAATTAATTTTAATCAAATTAAATTATTTATTTATTTAATTTTCAATTTTATTGATTTGAACAAACCATTATATTTGATTTTCAAAATATTGCATTTGAGTAATAACTTATTATAAGCCAATCAAGTTGAGTAACTCTGTCACATAATTTGACTTCCATTTTCGGCCTAAAATGGCAATAACTCTAGCACATGTCATGAAGTGGGAGCGACAGCACTAAAAATAAAATAATAACGATGATAATAATAAATAAGGAAACAGAAGGGAATGTATTCATACCTTACATTGTCAACGGGTCCGTTTATTTAAAAATTGGTTAAAAAAACAGATATAGTGCGGCTTCGTCTCGCCGCGCCGACAACCGTTTGTGTTCGAGTTTACATGTAGATTAATAACCAACCAGAATACAACACGTGCCTCTTCCTTTTTCCCTCTCGCGAAAAAACAACAAAATGACCTCATCTTCCTCCTATCTGGTTTTAGGTCCTCCCTCCGATTCCTCACCAGTACCGGAGTTCACCTATCGCCGGCGGCATTTCACGGCCACTGATATATATATGAGCATCCAAGAGAAGAGCACGCGCTTACAAGAGAATAGGTTCAAGTCATTTTCTTTACTACCACTTTATTCTCCATTATTAAAGCTTCAACTTAATTAAAAATGCCCTCAATGCAAAAAGATTTTTTTTTTATATCAAAGAATAAAAAAAAAAATTATTCCCTGTAATATCATATTAATTACTAACTTCTACTCCCCCTACATCCTTTTGTCTAATCACAAATTTAAAATTTACCTGGCCAACCCATGTCCTTGAGTGATTTCAAATTCAGATGCTTGTTTGAAGTAGATGCAGCAAATGGGTCTACTTTTTGTTACATCATAATGTCACTAGCTAAACACCATGGTAGCATATATATGAGTGCTATTGCATGAAAAGTTTTTTTAAAAAATAAGAAATGCAGAAAATATGATGTGTCAGAGCAATTTAGATGTAATTAGCTGGAAAGAGAACTCTCTCATGTTCATATCTAATTTATCTCATAAAAAATTTACATTCCCGGAGATCAAAGGAAACAAAACCCAACCCCTAAATAGAAAAGCAAAAATGACCCCAAAAAAATAAAAAAGAAAAAAAGATCACTCTAGCTCAATGGTTTTCTTCCATCTGAGATTGCTGGGTTTCTTGATTCTCTCCATTATTTCTTTCTTCTTCTCCTTCAGCTGCTGCGCTTGTTTCATTATTGTCACCAATTTCTCCTTTCATTTTGTGTCTGTTATTCTCTGCATTTTCTTCTTCTCTGTTCTCAACCTTGGCATTTTGGTCCACGAATGATGAAGATCTGCTAGACACAGGAGTAGCCAAGAAAGTTGGCTTCTGATCACCAGCCATTATAACCAAAAACTTCTCCTCATAAACTTTCCCAGCTTTCCCAGCTGCATCGCCCTCCTTTTCATTGCTACTTTCAAGATCTCTCTGGTGATCACCACCACCTTCGCTATCAACTAACCGACCAGAAAGTCTCCAATAAGAGCAAGCTAAGATCAATAAGGCGAAAGCAATCAAACCCAACATCGCTGCCAACCCTCCGAAGAGGTACGGCACCGGAGAGTGCCATGGCGAAAGCGGTTGTGGGATTGGTTGCGGTGGGAGTGTGGCCTGCGTAGTTGCTGCGGTGGCGCTAAGGATTCTAATGGGTCTCATTTTTTTGCTGCTATTTCTATTCCTCTCTTTGTTTGTTGGTGTTTAGGTCGGAGAAAGGGGGGTGAAGTTGAGAAACCGAGAGGCAAGCAATAGTACTTATAAGTGGGCGTTTGTGCTTTTTATTGGGTTCACGGATTTGGCCCTGCCTTTAATTTATTGTTCTTTTATGGGTATGTGTGAATGTATGTATGTGTGTATGTGTGTATGTGTGCATATTAAACAGGGATCCTCTGCATCCGGATGTTGCTGCAATAGGTCCTTTTGGTGGGAGCTTTGCCATTGCCTGGTGTGGGCCCTGTACAAAGATCCAATGATTAATCTTATGACATTGCGAACAGTTATGAAACGGCCATCTATTTCAATAATTGTACATGGGATATTTTCTCACTACCATCCTAAACAAGTTGTTATGCTTCCAATTAATCAATGGTAAATCTTGAATTTTTTGGAAAAAAAAAATCAAAGTGCAACAATCGTCAACATTAATTAATGTTGCCATTGAAAAATTATTTGGGAGGAAAAGAAAGGGTAATTTGTCACTTAATTTGATTGACGTTTTGTTTTAATATTTTAGGTAATATGTTGCAAACTTACAAGAGAACTCCATATGAATGATCAGTGTGTCTACTATAATTGCTTTTTTTTAAAGAGAAAGAACTTTTCATGATTTATAAAATTGCTTTTTTTTAAAAAAAAAACTAAAATGCTCATAAGGCTTCAAAGGCAAGCCACCATGCGTTGACGAAATTTAACTAGCTAGGGTCAATGTAAAATTTTCTAACTTTCTTGATTTGTTTGAATCAGAGGATAACGAATGTGACATGGCATGGTACCCAAATCGGACTCACCCATTTTGAGTTCCACTTACAAAGCAATTTACATTTTGAATAATTAAGTTAGTTAATTTCATTCTGATTGTTATAGTGAAATAATATTATTTTGCATTATTTACTGTTATATGTGACGTTTTGGACGATATATAATCTTTTACTGTGCTATCTAGTAATCATATCTCCCTAAATAGATGCACTCCTGTTTTTAGATGGGATTTCTATACCCATAATAGTTATATGTTCTAAATTCTTAATTTCATCCCTCAATTAGATCATGTAATTTAGAGAAAATTGACTCTCATGTTACTTAATTAATAGCATATAATATTTTAAATACATGACCTAATATTAATTATTATTATGGTCATTATATAAATATAGCACATACCTTGTAAAAATTAAAATTTAATAATAAAAATAGGATTTAGAAAAATCAGATAAAGTCTTTCACACTCTTCCTTATTATCAGATATGTAAATTAATTAATGGGGGCATTATTCCAAATCCCCACTGCCCAATGAGTCTAGAATGTCAATGTTGCCTTTGTGAGTGATGGATAATGTAATACTTTAATGATGATGGTTCAAGTAGTAAAAAATTTGGATTTTCTTAAATAAGATCTCTAAGTTTGAATTTTGTGAATGAAAAAAAGTAATATTGAAAAAACTTTCTCTATTTAGAGTCTAATTCGACTCAAATTTAAATTAATCATAACTCAATATAGCTCTTAAATATCGTGGCGTCTAAAAATATTGTAATATTTTGCCAACCGGAGCAACAAACCTAAAGCATGAATTAGTAGAGAGGCACTTATATCTCAGGCAACAGTTCAAACGCACCTAATTTTGTCTGTGTGATGATGAAATATACACATATATGTGCATAAACAAAGCGACCACAATCATTAAGTAATGATAAAATGGGTAAAGTAGTAGCAATCTATTCTAGCTTTTCCTTCGTTTCATCATTTGTTTTGTGAATTAATTCGATCCCATATGAGCGTGGCTAACTGGTAAAATTACCATTTTAATAAAGAAAAAGATGCTTTAGCATCACACATTCCTATGGAAACACGCTTAACTCTAGACTCATTTACCCCATAGAGCATAGGGTCAGGGGGTAAGCAAAAATCCAACCAAACTGAGAAATAATTGGTTTGATTTATTTTTGAATATAAATCAATTCAATTTTATTTTAGTTGAAAAAAAGTTATTTTTTTATTTTAGTTCAATTTTTATATAAAATTAAATAAATCAAAATTATTGATAAATCAAACTAATTTGAATTAAATTCTTTAAAATATGTGTAATTTAATCAAGTTAAATCGAAACAAATTTAAATGTAATTTGATTTAGTTTGTAAGTATATCAAATTTTAATTTATTAAGTTTTTCAAAAAAATTTATTCAATTTAATTCTTAAATATAAAATTTGATTAATTTAATTTTGATAAAAAACAAATTGAAAAAATCGAATTAAATGCCCTCTTCTACATAAGCCTTCATAGATTAGGGCTAATTATTTATTAGCCGAGCTTAAAGTTGCATCAATAGCTGTAACCAAAAAATAAAGTTGTACCAATAGTAATATATATATATATATATATAATAATAGAGATGATTTAATTATTCCAATAGCAAGGGAGATTGAGGAAATAGCGAAATTCGAACTTACTCTCTTCACATTAATGCCCATACCTTTTGCCACTTAGACTACTCGTGTAATAATTTGAAAGAGATTAAAATGATATCATAGATTAATTTTTAAGTCATTTAATTAAATTCATCTCTCTGATATGATTAAAGGAGGTTATCATTTTATTTAATTTTTTAAGAAATATTTTTTAAATTAGATTGATCAGCTAATTGATTTTTAATTTAATTTAGTTCGATCAATCTGATTGATTCAATTCAATTAATTAAATAATAAATAAATTTTAAAAATATTATTAAAATAACTTTAAAAATAAAAAAAATGAAAATAAACAAATACATTTATAATTCTTAATAAAATCGATTGTTGATTTGATTTTCAATTTTATCAGTTTGATTAGCCGATTCAATTTGATTTTCTAACATTATTTTTAGTAAAGGGTTTAGTGCATATTTTTTCTCTTATACTAAATTTTTTGAATTAATAAATATTATTTCATGTTTTAAAATAATATAAAATTTTCCTCTAAGATGGATTATTATTTTTCTTAATTTAATTCAAATTATAAGAGAATATATATGATTTTTTTTTTCTTAGAGAAAGGAGCTCATTCCTTTCTCTAGAATTTTGTTATTTTTTTACTTTTCATTTTCTATTGATTAATTTTTCCAGTCTTCTGGAATAATGTTCATATATATTCTTTTATTAAACTTATTTTCATTTAGTTCCTCATATATTGAGGTTTTATATTTCTACATATTATTTCAAATATTATGTAATTGTTTTTGTATTTTTTATTGTAAAAATTTTAATTATACTTAGATTTGATGTTTTTATTGTTTAATTGATGATATAAGAAATTAATCAAACATTTATTAAAGTAGATCTAAGATTTATAAGCATCGAATTGAACTTATAAAAAGATTAAGAAGTCAAACGATAGCAAAATAATTATCACTAATTGAAGCATCTTTACCATTGAGTGACTAATCAAATGCTCTATAATATTATCTATTCTTGAAAATTTAATTTATTTACTATTTTAATTTAAAATTGTATATGGTTTTGATAGTTTTTATTATAAAATATGTAAAAGTATAACATATTGCATATCTATTACAAAATAATAAAATTATAAGAAAATATAATCTTCTCTTAAAATATTTTAATAGTGGTGACTGTTCCCATTAAGTCCAAATTCACTGAAAAAAATGTGACTACTTATAAAAAAATAATTTCTTATAAATTCCTTAAATCAATATAAATCGATGACAAATATTGAATGGAAAAAAAAAAAAGGTTTGAATGGGGAAATAAAATCATTATAATGACCATAAAGGTAAAAAAAACCATTATCGCACACTTATGTGAGAATTTTTGGCAATTTTTCAAGCTATTCGTTACTTAAAATGAAAAAAGAAAAAAAAATTACATTTATAAATGAGGTGGTGAACAAGATTTTGATTTTGTTTTACAGTTTGTAAAGAAGTGATGGTTTGACTTGGCTTATGCAATAAATTATTAACTACATTTGTTAGTTCAACCACAATTTATTCAGACGGTTCACTCGTGAAATTTAGATGGTCAATCAACCTAACCGAATATGCTTCTTTTCTTCTTTATTACATTCATTTCCCTGTACTGATATTTTAGTTGCACAGGTAGAGAAAACTACAGTGCATGCTAACCGAAGTCAACCTTGTTCCTCTTTTAGATTTTATCAGAATATAAAATTGAAATTTGATCAATAATTTAAATTAATTAAAAATAGTTAATTATAAAATCAATTACAATTAAGAAAATTGATAAATCGAATTAAATATACTATTTTGTAAAAATTTTAAGATATTATTTTTTATGATTTAAAATATTCAAAATATTTTTTATCTGGTTTAAAATATCCAAAAACTTATAACATTTCATCATATTATACTATTTTTTGTTTTAAAAATATTTTTCTTTATTATTTTTAAATAATATCATATTAAAGTGAACTAATTAATCAATCAAATTAACTAAACGAAAATCAATCAATCGATGGATTCAATAACTGGTTTAATTTTTAAAAAACATTGAATTTTATGGACTTCATAGTTGCTTAGGCTTTCAACTTAAAGAGTAAGGCAAGGTCAATGCTACTATTCAACTACATTCAAGTTCGTTTCAAGTTGGAAACTCTAGTGATCTTCAATTGAAATTATCTTCAAGAATAAGAGATTTCAAGTTGGAATCCAATCTGCGCTAAATTTATAGAAAGAAACAAAGCCAAGTCATTTCCTATATAAGATGTTTAACCTTAATCCACTACGTAAAGTCAGGTCTTTGCTAAGCTAGATTGAATCATACCCGAGTTGAAGGGAGAAAAAAAAAAAAAAGAAGAAAGAAGTATTCTGATAAATAATAAATATGAAATAGTCAGGTATTGGCAGTAGCCAAACCCTATTTTTTGGTTCAAAAACCCTGGTGCACCTTTCAATCCTGTTTAAACTCAAGATGTTTGGCAATATCTTGAGTTTAATGGAGGAAGTACCTACAATTAGGATTTGTGAGGATCCGTTTGCTAGCTATGCAATGGTGTTCCTTTTACAAAAAACTCAAAAATATTTGGCAAAATGGAGTTTTCAACTGAACTGATCCCTTCCGCCAATTGCAAAAGTTTTGCAAAAAGCTTCATTGCCAGTCAATCCAATGACAATAATTAGCATGCATGGTGAGGTGAGGGACCCAGCTCAGGTGGTGGATGCTGAGTGGGAGTGCGCCAGGCATAGATGGGACCCAACAACCTTGGGAAATTGTTGGGGTGTGAGGCATTTTCGCACTTGGCTTTGTCTGTCCCCAACAGCCACCCAGCACTTTTAACCTATTGCCTTTGCTTTATATTGCCATATGCCCGCAGGCCCCTGCCTTGTCCCTGACCTCTTTTTTTGAGTGTTAAATATCATTTTTTATATTATTTTTTTATTATAGTGACATATATATAATTTATTTCATTTCTATTATAATTTTTTACTGTTAAAAATATATTATTAATATCATCTAAATCATGTCTCATATAAAAAGTAAAAAAAAATAATATAAAAAAATAATTTAGTGTTATTCTTTAATTTTTTTTTCATCTTTTATCATTTGGCTCTTGTCCCTATATCTCTGCGTATGTGTGATGCGTTTGATGATTTTTAAACAAGTAGGTAGTGAATGTAAAGGGCTTGTGCATGTGACACACTTCAAGTTTGGTTTAATTTTTATGTATATATCGCTAAGGACGTCCTTAGTGAAAATCCCGACAAAAATAAAAAAGTGCTTGTGCACTAATTGGGGTGGATCCACCAATTATATCTCTCACATATCTCCCATCATGGGGTGGCGGAATGCCATTTTATTTTCGTGGGGTTCCAAATTTTCCTCACTTTCCACAAAGTTTATAATAGTACACTTACAAGGACTAATGCTTCATATCCTGCCCACCAAGTTTTCTTCAACCCAAGTAACATATATACTTCACATATCCTTGCATAAAAATTAAAAATTTAAAAAAAAATTATTGAATGGCTTTAATTATATTTTAAAAAAACAGAATATGATTAAGTTACTATTTTATTAAATATTTTAAGTATTAATTTATTGATATTTCTCTTTTAGAAGTGATAAAGATGAAATTGAAAAAAATTAATATTTCTTGAAATCTAAAATGAATATAAATAAAAAAATTTAGAACAACATACTGTATATATATATTATCATAAAATGGAGATTTTATTGAAAGAGAAAAATTTTACAAAAGTTATAAATAATAATAAGTATAATATGAATCAAAAGAATTGAAAATTTACAATAATTATATAAAATATAATAAGCTCATTCAATACTAGAAAGTGAATATTTTTTTTAAAATAATAATGTGTGAATAACACTCAATGAAAAATACATAATTGTACTTTATATCAAGAAGGAGAGAATCAATTGCTGAATTCATATCTCTTTTTTGAAAGATTTTTTTTTATGGTTTTGATAATCATAGATCTTGAAGACTTTAAATTCTTCATACAAGGATATGAAATAAACCTTAATTTATTATTATACTAAACCTTAAATTATTAACATTTTGAACGCCACCACCTGTATTCATATATGTGTGTACAACTCATTAACACAACAATAAATATGATAGAATACAATCCATTAACACATGTCACAAAATTAAGACCATAGAGTTGTATTATGTGAGAAATATTCAATTTTAACTCTAAACACTAATTTAAATGACAATACCTAAACATTCTATTAAGCGTTGATTTATATATTCTCAATCTAAGATTTTTTTTTAAAGCTAATCACATTTTGGTTTATTATACTGATACACTGTACATTAACATATTTATAAAATTTTTAGCTTATCCTTTAATTCATCATTGAATAGTTACTTTTAATATTTTTTATTTTTAATTTCTTTAATTAAAAGATTTTACGTAATCATTTAATCATAATCAGCTCATTAAATAATTAGATTGATAATTAAATTGACAAACTTCTATTTCATCAAATTCTGAGAGAATATTTAGTGTTATTGATTTGCATAATTCTTTCGTTAATATTTAGTGTTATTGATTTGCATAATTCTTTCGTTTCTTTTATAATTACTTCATTTCTAGAAGATATATTATTCTGATATTTTTTTTTTAGTATATGTATTCCCACTTTCGCATTTAGTCATTAAACTAATTCTTTGAAATCTATACCATTTCTTAGCGCTTGATATCTGATTTTTTTTTCTTAGTTCGAATTGATTTTTGCTCACGTCAATTAAAGATATTACTCATATTCCACTCAAAGCCACTTGGGGTTGAAATTCATGGATTTTTTTTTTTAATTTTTTTTTTTTGCTGTTCTTCAAATTAGTTCCACTTTTTTTTTTATTTTTTTTAAGCTTCAGAAGATAATTAGATTCCAGTTTTGTACTTAAATCGTGCAAGTTAATCATGATCTAGTTTTTTAATAAATAAAGATTCCCTAATCATTAATAGTTCATCCAATAAAGATGATGCAAGTGTAGATTAGAATTCTATACTTCGCATTCACTTGGTAGCTCCAACATTATCCAAATTTAAAATACTTAAGTGATGAAATCAGGTGTAATTATAATAATTTATACCTTAAGATACTTGCATCAAGTTTCTGTAAATCATATTGATTTTCCAAGTATGAGAAATATTAATGTTAAAACTCTTGCTTACCCACAATCAAATACGATGTCAAGGGGTGCAATCGATTATAATAACTACGTACAAAGGATGGTTATGCTATTTGTTTATTGTCACATAATCGCATCTCTCTTACTTAATTATCCACCAAAAACCTATTGGGTGCACCCAAAGTGGTGGGATAGGTCCCATAATTAGAAATTAGCACTAATTTAATGGCAGTTTGTGGCGACCCTGATCAGGAATTATCTTTTTTGGGTACGAAAAGCCAGATATATGTAATCTCATTGAAATCTAACTGAAGAAGAGAGGAGAATAATATGATTTTCCATCCTCACAGAAATTGTTGTTAGTAATGATATAATAATAGACATTAAAACACACTAATAGTGGATGAGGCACTTAGATGTATTGCCGTAGGGGTTGTGGCCAAATTCACTCTCATAAATATTCTGCATCTAAACTAATCTAAATAATTAACAAAATAAAAAACAAAAGTCTCTCTTAAAGATTTGGTGTTGGAATATTTTGTCACAACACAAAAAAATTATGAAGAGCACTATTTCCTCAACTTGGATGGACCTATGATGTAAATCGGATTCTTTTTCGTTATATATATATATATATATATATCCTTGTGAATAAGTGTGGTTGGGCACCCACAGATACCCGCAGATCAATTGATGTGCCCGCTGCCTTCGGTGCTTGGATACGCATATACACGTAGGTCAATGTGCAGTGCAGTTAATTATTTTCAAGCGTAACAACAATGTTCTTTAAAAAAAATTGCCTCATTCGTATTCTTTTTTATTTTTTTTAAATTATAATCTTTTTATTATAATATTTTATATTATAAAAATGTGTATTTGAACGCACAAATTTTATATAATCTTTTTATTATAATATTTTATATTATAAATGTTTGTATTTGAACACAAAAATTTTATATAATCTTTTTAAAATTAAAATGATGATACGAACCAATAAAATAAAGAGTGTTGATGAATAAATATTGATAATATCTTTTTAATTTAATTTCCATTTTGTAGAGTAATGAGTCAAACTCAAATTAAGCAGATAATAATGGATTAAACTCAGATAATGAATCAAATCTAAATTAAGTAGTAATGAGACTAAGCCTAAAATAGTATTTAGATCATGGGTCTAAATCAAGTAAGATAATGGATAATGGATCAAGTCCAAATTAAGTAGATAATGAGACTAATCTAAAGTAGAAAGTCGATAATAGATCTAAACTATGAATAAATTTTGAATATTTCAATAACAGAGGTAATTTAGAGAGAATAAGATAAATTTATTTTTTATTTTTTATTCTTTTAATCACAAAAGTCTAAATTTATGTGATGGAAACTCATTTGATTATGTTTAGTATATATTTTATGTATTTATTCAATGTAGGATATTTTTTATTTTCAGTAATTTTATGTGATTTTAATTACTGACTAACTCCTGCTGCTTTTTATATTGTCATTTCTCGAATCACTCAGGAATATTATCAACTAGCTGCATACTCTTAGAATATTATTGTGCTTATATATGTGTAAATCGACTATTCGAAAAGTTAATAAATTTATGTGGATGTGGTGTGATTATAACTTTTATTTTCTTCCCATTGTTAGAAAAATTACAAAATTGCACAATTTTAAGACATGTGAGTTGTGCTGATATTTATGCGCATTAAAATTGACTTATCAACAATGGTGATGGTATCCCAAAAAAACTGAGAGGGTGTATTGCTTTTCCCGTACCCTCTTGCATAAGAATTTTTTCATGATCTAATATATGAATTTATAACACTAATTAATAGTTTAACGAAAACAAATTTTATACTTATTTGTACATTAGATCCGAAATTATTTTGAATCATAATTTCAATCACTTAAATTAAACACTAAAAAATATATCAAAAGAATGGACATCAAGAGCTAAATCTTTCTTTCATTAACTTTTTCTTAAGACAGCTACTAATGGGTGTAGTAGTTAGGGTTTAGGTTCTAAGGTAGGAGATAAGACTTAGCCTATTCATAATAAATTTAACAGACTCATTCATCATATGTCCATGTTAAATTAGGTCTGCATATGACCGTTTTCCATATCGGCCCATTAAAGATGTCATAAGCCTATAATTCATTTGATCACAATTTAATTGGGTTTACCCACTTATCAATAATTTATATTATTATGTATGTTTTATAAAAATTAAAACAAACCAATAATTAATATTAGTCTACACAAAAAATTCTAATATTCTCCTATTTGGATAATATTAATTATAACATTTTTATGTTTTATAAAAAATATTTTTAAAAACAACTCTCGGACTGAATACTTTAAACTCAAATGTAATCATGAAATTTTAGAAAACATATAGTTTATTGATAAAATGACACTTTATACATAATTTTGTTCACATTAAATTATTAATATCAGATCATGCCAGTAATTATGTCTCTTATTGACATAGTACAAATCCACAGTCACAAATATTAACAAATTAACCGATCTGGATTCTGATATAACAATGTAGCAAGAAAATAACACTCATATGTGATCAATATACTATTTTTTTTTGTCAATCTTTCAAATATTTCTCTTTCGCACATGCTCAAATGAGTAAAATAAACTCATAAGACTTTGTAATAAGGATTTTGTTTCCACTTTGGAAATACATACAATATGTCTTAGCCTTTGTTTCTAGAAACACAATTGGAAACTAATTAATATAGCTTAAGATAACTACAATAATCTTAAGCACATCAAACATAATTCATAACATGATATATATATATATATATATATATATATATTGAATGTGTACATATACATAACAAACAACCATGAAGTACTTAACTCATATAAATAAATATATATGAATAGATAAAGTAGAGAAATTATTTAACTTAGATATTCAATTACAAACATAAAACTCTTACTAACCAAACATATCAAAAGACTCTACAACACCCATATCACTAACATATTTCTTAAAAATTATGGGTCTAAGTCATTTGGTTAGAGGATCAACTAATATTAAATCAGTACTAACGTACTGAATTTCAATATCTCTTTTCTTTAATAAATATCTGACTATAAAATATTTAATCT
>CATIWR010144770.1:0-11811 GCA_949677035.1 Omphalea diandra
CATAAGTTATTTTTATTTTCTCCATGACTAAAATTCTAAAAGAAATTGCCAAAAAAAATAGCTCAAAAGTTCAAAACAAGAAGCTACCACTCCTTTCCAAGAACTAACAAAAAAAAAAAAAAAACTCACAATCTCACCAAACAAAAGAGTGGCTCTGATACTGTAACAAAGAAAGACACAAACACAGATTTTGGGTGAATAATTGGATGCCCAAACTATGAGCTCTCCCTCATATATATATAGGTCAAATACAGTCAATCAAATCCCACAATTACAACACTAATTTCTCTTGATCAAATCCCCTAATTACAACATTAATTTATCTCTATTTACGACAGTAAAATTATCCTTCAAAAGTCAACCAAATCTCACAATTATAACACTAATTCTTTCCTATTTACAACAGCAATAATATATTTAATTGCTGCTATTATGCCCCAATTACTACAGAAAAATAATACATTTATAGTTGACATTATCTCTTAATTATAGGAGATAAATATTATACAAGATATCATTGACAGAATCTACCTTCTAAAGCATTGTGAAGATATGAAAACAAGCAGAATTATGCATGATCCATTAGCATCCAGTAATTCTAAGTGGGTATTCAAGAGTCCATGGTGTTTCTGCTTGATGATTTATTCCACAAGATAAGAGACCCAGGAGCATCCTCAAGTGGTTGCCAATAAAATGCACGCAAGCTTTATAAGTAGTCGACTAGAATATCTGCATTCATTTTATTTTTCGATGACATCTAAGATCTACATAATAGTTTTGTAATACCTAGTAATATTAATTATGAATTTATTATTATTATTATTGTTGTTGTTTGTTGTTTTTTAAGGGGAAGAGAGCATCTTAATTGAGACTATACAAAATAATTAATTTTTTTTATTATTTAAAAATTATATATATATATATATATATTGTTGATGACCTGATGTGGCGCACGTTTCCTCAAGTTTACCAACTACCTCAGACATGTTAGATTCCTGATGTACACCATCTTCTTCTTATTTCCAAAACATATATGTAGCTTAAGAAAACAGCCCCTATTCTATTTTTGGCACCGATGTATTCTACATATCTAAGCTTGCATTGTATGGTAGCCAATTGTCCTCTTTTGTTCCTTTCATGTAATATTTTGGATGTTCAAGGTAGGCATTCTCATCATTTTTTATTTCGTTATTGGTTGTACCCAATTCTATTGGCCTCTTCCATTCTAATAATTTTATATGGCTTTTCCTTCTTTTCGTGAATGCCATCAAGAACATGTATTAATTGATATCTTGTGTTCATGTGCTTTTTGTACAGAATTCTACTTTTTCTTATTACTTCTTTTTCTTTTGTTTTATTCTCGGGTTTAAGAGTTTTCCAATCTAAATTCCCCTTTGATCAATAACAAATACGTAATTAATATTGTTGTTACTCACCTCTCATATTGTCTTACCTATTGATTATTAGTTTATATATATATATATATATATATATATATATATATATATATATAACTTCCTTACCTTTCCAATGGAGACATTTGTCATCGTACATGCCAAATGGAGACAACCCTTATATAATCCATGGTTAACCACGAATCATTTACTCTACCAGAACTAAGCCCATCTATTTTTTCCGTACCATTTTCATCTACTGCTACTACTAAGACATCTAATTATTTCATATACTTTGGCAGATATTGTAACTTTTCTTGTTAAATTTATTCACCTTTGCTAACTATTATTATTAGATTTTTCTCTTTTACCTTATTTAGTGACCTTATATTATTAACAATGGACATAAAATACATTTAGATAATATTATAATTGAAGTTTTATCCTAAAATATATCCTTATATTCTAAATTATATATTTTGACTCTCATTTCAATTAATCTCTTAAATCTATAAATTTATAGTACAACTTGTGATTTGAATTATTAATTTAATTAATTAATTAATTTTAACAATTTATGTAGGAAAAGTTTTGAGTCTTTCAATATCTATCCTTATTTCAATCTCCATATAATTATTATGCTAAAATTTGTTATTTTCTTATGAGTTAGCTTGTATTGAAACCATTCATTTATCTTAAATTGTATAGGAAATTTAGATTTTTCTAGTGTGTTGAGATTATCTGCGTTTAGTATTTGGACTTAGCTTATATTCTGGACTAACTGGACTTATATTGTATTTAAAGTTCAAGTGAGGAGTAATTATAGTATATGACGTATGTTTTATCTCTCTTTAAAAATTTCTTAACATGAAAATATTTGTAGATTTGATGATAACCTTTAAAATGCGCGCGCGCGCACGCGCGCACACACACACACACACACACACACACACACACACACACACACATATATATATATATATATATATATATATATATATATATATATATATATAATACAAATCTTTAATAAATTGATTTTATCGTTTATTTAAAATTATTTTTGAATTATTAGATAAAGTGTTTATTAAATCCTCTATGCATTTAGAGCTTATAGGTTTTTGGGAATATGCGTTTAAATTGTTTGAAATTTCATCTGACATTTTAAATTTATAGTTTGATTTTATGAAAATGAATACTTTAGATATATTTGATTTAAATTGTTGAATTCGAGCTATTTGAACTTTGGATTATTAATAAATGATTTTGAGTGTTGTTATTTATAGTACCAATTTTGATATCTAAAATTCTGTGATTTAAATTTTGACTTATAATCTAATAACTGTTTGAATGAGTTTGGATTTTTAAATTGGTATCTAGTACTCAGTTATTTATATCTAATTATTTGTTATTTGGGTCTCGTTGTGTGAACTATAATGACAATAGGATTGTATTGTTTGCTACCATGCATCATAATTCATTATAATGTGTTAGAGTCATATATTGATATATGTGAATGAGATTATCTGTGTTTGATTATCTACTAACACACTTATCATCTGGGTCTTTAATGATGTGGACTATCATCATCTTGGAGTATGATATCAAAATGATTTGATTTGAAATATTGTACTCATTTGAATGAAGTAAATATTGATTTGAAACCTCTATTAGTTTGATTGTTTAAATTAATTTTTTAATTGTTTGTACCATTAGCATGTTTAGAAGTATTACAGCTACTGCGAAATTATTCGAGCAATTGTCTATTTATATTCTGTTGTGTACTATAATTATCATTCACTAAACGTTAGCTCAATCCACGTCTGCTCTATTTTTTTCTTCAGATCATTAGATATTTATAGCCAGTATAATCTTTGATATGCTTTTATTTGGAGGATCTGCTTTATCTATTTTGATATATGTTGGGCATGCTCGAACTTCATTTTTCCTAGGCAAATTTTTTATTATAATCTTGTGGATGATTTTATTTGTTTATATTTGATAAAAACTTTGCAGTTTACTCTGGTATTCTTTTGATTTGATATTACTTGTTCAGATTTTTGTGGGATATTCAGAGACTATATTATTCAAATTAATATTTTTTGATTATTTATTTCTTTCTTCAGAGTTATATTTATCTGTCCAGATTTGCATAGATTAATATAATGTTAATTTATGCATAGATCACGGTTTTGAATTGGGTCGTACAAGTTTCTTCAATCAGATTCACAGAGTTGAAACTACAAGGTACATACAGAAAAGAGGGCAAGATGAAATTAAAAAGGTTTCCAAAATGTGCTAGTCCTAAAATTATTGGTGAATACAGACCTATAACTTGTTGCAATGAGCTATATAAGTGTATCACTAAAGTTTAGACTTAGGAACATACTTAATAAGTTGATTCAAGCTATTCCTGAAAGAAAGATTTCTGATAACGTCCTTCTAGCTCATGAGTTTG
Organism: Omphalea diandra; assembly: GCA_949677035.1. Classification (NCBI taxonomy): domain Eukaryota; kingdom Viridiplantae; phylum Streptophyta; class Magnoliopsida; order Malpighiales; family Euphorbiaceae; genus Omphalea; species Omphalea diandra. The sequence goes on from CATIWR010144770.1 coordinate 3,853, forward strand.
TTAGAAGAATAAAGCCTATTGTTGTGATTTAAAAATTAACTTGCAAAAGGCTTATGATTCAGTTTCATGGGATTTTCATGAAGAAAGTATTGTTTGGTTATAAATACCCTAAGAAATTCATTAGATGGTTAATAAATTGTGTTAGAACTTGTATGTTCTCTGTTAGAATTGAAGGATGTATTGAGGGGTACTTTCCAGGAGGACAAGGCCTAAGGCAGGGTGATCCATTTTCTCCATTGCTATTTGTGGCAATGGAATTTCTCTAGAGTTCTCATGAAAGTCGCCCAACAGGGTTTCCCTTTTCACAAAGATTGTAAGGAATTGCAATGCAGTCACGTATGTTTTGCAGATGATCTCTTTGTATCCTGAATGGAGATATTGGTTCTGTGAAGATTATCAAGGATGCATTGGCTCATTTCTCTACTGTCTCTGACTTTAAAGTTAATATTCAGAAATGCTCTATCTTTTTTAATGGTGTGCGGGGGCCAATCAGGTCTGAGATCCTCTCTATCTTACAATTTGGGGAAGGTGCTGTAAATTAGTTAGAAGGATCAGCGCAAGGATTTCTAATTGGACAGCTAGGAATTTACGCTATGCTGGGAGGCTGCAGCTTATTAATGCTGTTTAACTTAGCATGTCAAATTACTGGTGCTCTATTTTTCTACTTCCCAGGGCAGTAATTAAAGAGGTAGAAAGTATATGCTGGAACCAAGCCGCCTTGATAAAACATTTTGGGATTTGGTGACCTCTAAACCTGCCCTGTGGATTAAATGGGTTACAGTGAATAAGCTTAAGCAGCTTAGCATTTGGGGAATCACAAAGCCTCGTCATGGTAGTTGGAGTTGGAGGCAGCTACTTCATCTAAGGTCAGTTATTAATGGTTTCTTTGATTATCAGCTTGGTAATGGTCTCTCCTTTCTGGTTTGATCCTTGGGCTCAAGGGAAGGCCTTAGCAGATATACTTCCTATGGTTAGTATTGCTGGATCTGAAGTCAGCAAATCTGCTAAAGTGAATGACCTATGGAGAAATTGTAAATGGAGCCTTCCTGATCCAATAAATGAGTCTACTCTCCAAGCCTGGAATAATGTAAAGCAACATTTTTCAATTAATCCTAATTCTGCAGATGCAATCACATGCAGACTGGAGCCAAATGGAAGGTGATGTAATCACTTGGAAAGCCATGCTGGGTGCCTACAGTAGAATATCATGATGCAGGTTAGTCTAGCTTTCCCAGAATATTCCCAGGCACTCCTTTATCACTAGGTTGACATTGAACAACAGGTTGCAAACTAAAGAAAAATTGTTAAATGGAATGTTTACGAATCTGAAGCTTGTGAGCTGTGTCATGCAGATAGGGAATCTTGTGATGTTTGTTGATCGTCCTGTCTCTAGAGGCATTTGGAGACAAGTTCTTGGTAAATGCGGCATCAATTGGCCTCAACACAGATAGAGAAGAGAAGTGAGCAAGTTTACTAGGAAGGCAAGTGGAAAACCTTTACTTAGCAGAATTCGAAGAACCGCACTCTATGCTACTGTGTATCATCTTTGGAGAGCGAGGAATGAGTCATTTTTTAGCAATATTCCTCCGATAGAGAATGCTGTATATGGGAGAATTAAGGAATCAGTTTGGCTTAGATTTTGTTTGAGGCACTGCTCTGTACAAAAAGAGATTAGTTTAGTTGAGAGATGGAGATAATTTTGTATAGCCTGGCATTTGTTGTCACAGCCAACAGCTGTTAGTTATGTTAGCTGCTTCAAGCATAATAATATCTTTTCTTTGGCATCCTTAGAAGGAACACATATAACCAACATCAGTTTGACTTTACAATCGTAACCACAAAGATATGAGCCACATTTCTCTATTGAAAAAGAACATTCTCAATCTTAATCTGAATTGTAATTCTGTCCAACATATGGAATATAACTAACAAATCAAATTATCTTTAGCTGATCTGCAAAATGAAAATAACGTTTGTGCATATATATGATAAAGAGATTCAGTACAAATACTGGGTCCAGTTAAAGAGAAGAGTTGAACCTTCCAGGAAACATGTTACATGATGTGAAGAACAGAAAATCCAAAATTTTAATGTTATTAGAAGAAAGAAGGTGAAAAAAAGAAAATGCAACCCAGAAAAATTCAAGCCAACACAAAAACAGTTTAAGGATCTTTAAAGAAATTTTCTTTGAGCTGATATGAATGTAAAGAAATATGGAAGTGCCCTCCAACCACTTCAGACTTACACAGTTGTTTTGAGCATAGTTGTTAAACCCGCGCCTAGACTTACACAGTTGTTTTGAGCATAGTTGTTAGGTGCACCTTGTTCAAGGTGCACCAGACACCAACCTTTGCACCTTAGAAAGCCAAAGGCGAAAGCTGTTATAAAGGCGCACCTTGGGCCTCAGGCAAGGAGCCCTTAAGGCACGCCTTTGTAACAATATTTACATATTTGTTTTTTCTTTTTTATGTGTAAGTAAATTTGAACAATTGATTAAAAATTAAAAAACACTTTTGGTAGACTTTACCACACCTGATTATTTCAAGAAAAAATAAAAAAAAAGGAAACAATAAATCTGCTCCAACAATAAAAAAGAAAACAAACAGAAAGTTAGAGCAAGAAAGGGATATGTTCCAGCCAAAAAAATAGAAGAAGAAGAAGAAGAAAATTGTTGAAAAAACAAAAGAAGAGAAAGAAACTTTGCTCTAGCCAAAAAAAAAAGAAAAAATAGAAGAAGTTGCTGACAAATAAAAGAAGAAGAAACAATCTTAGAAAGTTTAGAAGCCTTATGTGTTTAAGATTTGAAACCTTTATTAAGTTAATATTATATCACCTTGCTAATAGTCTAATGATAAAATTTTTAAATTTTTTTAAATTTTTTATTTTTGCGCCTCATGTCACTTAGGCACGCGCCTAAGCGCATGCCTGCGTCTTGCGTCTAGGCTCTAGGACTCCTTAGTGCCTTAGTGCGCCTTGCACCTTTAATAACTATGGTTATGAGGAAGGAAACTGTGATTATTTATGGCATTATAGTGCAACACCTAGCACTTCTCCCACCAGTGTGATAAATACAAGAGATGCGTGGACCAGCACATGTAACAGATGACATAAAAAGGAATTGAAACTAATAGATATATGTTTATTAGTACTTAACATGACCATCAAGGTTAGAGAAAGAAACATCTCTACTCCAAGAAGAGATTAATGTGCCTAACAGTTAGGATTTTCAGCGCATAAAAATGCCATCTACTACAACTCCAAGAGTTGTTGATAAATAAAACCTTGATGATTTACAGTTGCATTAGTCAGGCACATGAGCATGGAAGGCAAAATAAGCTCATCCATTTCCTTTAGAATTTTCATGTTTTCAGCTAACCAACCCAGAGAGAATCTTTCTTTCGCTTTCCAGAGAGAATGCAGAATTTCTTTTGCATGCATGATAAAACCATGATAGATCATTTTGGCGAGTAATTCCTTCATCCACACAATAGATTAGGGGGAAAATGACGGGAAAAAAAAAACTCATTATGAGAAAGATGTCCCCTGTAAGGCAAAATTTGAATTTCTCTTTATTGTATTGGACAAAAAATATCTGTTTGTAGAGTTCGTTCTACAATGCCAACATCACATTTTGATCTCACGGTATTCCAGCCTACAATGGTAACTTTTATACCTTAGTCACATATAAAGATCAGTTATCATATCTCAGATCTTGGAATCTTTTTAGCAGGCTTGATTTGAAGTTCTTGATATCTGCTGCTTCCTCAAAGGATTCTGGGGTAGTTTTAATGACAGTAATTGCCCCAGCATGACATAAAGCTCCAACAGCCTCATCTGCAATTCCAAAAGTACATCATGAAACAAAAATGAAAAATTAAATTCTGGTAACTCCTTGGCATTGGTTTCATTCTATTCTGCACTTACAGAAATTGCTACCCAAATGAATACATGCAGAGGAACTTATGAAGTTCCTACCATATACTTTAGCACTGCCTCGCATAATGAATTTCAGATTGGATCATGTAATGAAAATAGATTGCCTCCTGCAGATTGAAATTAGATAAAGAGAGATATATTCACACAGCTTTTGTTCCACAAAACTTCTAATTAGGATGATTAGTGTCCAAGACTATATCAGGTAAGGAATCTAACTAATACGAAAACTTTTGGAATTTGGATTAAGTTGTGGAAAGTCCAAAAATCATGGTAACACTGCAATAATGAAATAATAAAACATCCAAGAGTTCACTTGCACATCCATCCGTCAGGGGCATATATGTTCTGTGAACATTGTTTTCTAATGAATAAAAAATTTCATAATGAACGATATAAATCATATGCAAAAGCCTATACATAATTAACCTGAGTGTGAAAGTGCAACAAGAGCCTTAAGAGCTGCTATCCTAGTGCTCTCATCCTTGGCATCCTTCAACATGTTCAACAACTCTCGAGCTCCACCCATCTCCACGATTTTCATCCTTTTTGCATCTGGGAATCAAGAAAACACAAAACATACATATGATATTTTTATCAACAGACAATCCTAAAGAAGGAGGAAGAAAGAGAGAGAGTTCCACATATTGCTGATCTCATTATTCAATAATTCATTTACATAGTTACAATTGAAAAACCGAAAAAGAAAAAAGAACAACAGCAACTTGTTTCCTTAGTGGCTCAACCCACAAACATTTCGGTTTTTACCAACAAGCAAAGAAGTATCAGAATTCAGTAATAAGTCACTTAAAACAATCAACAAGCTTCATTAAACTGAGAAGTATCAGCCCAACAACATATTTTCCCTGGTAAATAAGCACATAACTCATCAGAAGAAAGCAGCCAGAATATATTGAATGCCCCATGTGATCTTATCTTTAAACATAATTGAAAGAAACAGTCTTACCATCAACAGCAAAACGAGTCAATCTAGAAGCTCCAGTTCTTCTAAAGAAGTGATCTTTAACTTGCAAGAGCAAAATTGACTGCTGCACCAAATTATCTCCTGGGAAATTAATTAAACCAAAAAGTTAAACTTTTTCTACATTTTCAGTCCAATCCAAGATTGAATCAGAAGCATGAGATTGAAATCATTAGTTACCCATGTAAGGGAAGAACTGATAAGCAACAAGAGTGGCAGTCCCAGCAAAGATTAATTTCAGTAACCACCCAATCTTCCTTTCAGCTTCCTCTTCCATTGACGCCTCATCTGCAACTTTATACATTAGTTATATTTACAAAGATTACAACTTTCAAACTACTAAAGAAAAAGAACCTAAATGGGAAATTGAACCAAAGAAGAAAAAGAGAGAGAGAGAGAAAGAGACCTTTGCCCCTGCTGAAAGATGAGGACTTTAATTGCTTATTTGGAGATTTGCTTCTGAACAGATACTGCACATTCCAAATAACAATGATCAGAAGAAAGAAAGGGAAAAGGAAAAAAAACCCCAAACTTGGAGGAAGAATCCAAACAAGTTACAGTGTTGAGCTGAGCTGCTAACGTGCGCATCATTTCTAAGAAGAAGCTTATTGAGCTTTGCTTGCTGCGGTTACCGAAATTCAGAGGGATTAGTTGGGTGTTGATGTCGTTTTACACATTCCACACCATGTTTCAGTGTTTGCGCGTACGCTAGTGATGAGTATTCTATTGAAGGAACTATAATTTTGGCTTCATTTGCTTCACAATTGATGGGAAAAATATTTTTTGAGAAATATTTTTTTATATATTTTTTAATATTTAAAATATATTATAAAAATATTGATGTATCGGATTATAATAAAATTTAAATTATAAATATTTTATATTTATATTATTTATTCTTTAATATTAAAAAAATATATTAAAAATGAAAATTTTGTGACCATCATCTGTTAATAATAGTGAGTAATAGACCTCAATGATTAAAGATGACTAATTTGTCGAACTTCAAAAATAATTTTTTATTTTTAAAATAAAAAATTATGAATGATTTAATTTTTCTCTTGATCATGGGAATATTTTTCTTTCATTAATTTTTCTGAGTATTTAATTAGTTTTCGTTAGATTTACATCCTGATTTGAGTATCTAATTAGCTAGCGCATATAATAATTTTTTTTTCGATTGTGATAATTAGGCATGCTATCTTGAAATACGTAAAAAACATATATATCTTGAATGCGCATATTTATCATATAACGCTTTAATATATATCATGCCTTATGCATTTTAAATTTAGATAACATATAAAATTCATAGTAAAAATAACACAAACACTTCTATAGGAGTTCATCACTGGAAAAAGTGAAATTCTTTTAATACGTCAAAGTATGACAAATTATTTTCTGAAAGACGAAAAAAAAATTACATAATAATATAAGTTCTCGCAAATTCTTATTCTCTATCCACTCCAGGACTCATGGGTATGTCCATATTGCATGGAGTTTCACTATCAACTACAGCGATAGCCACACATAATAAGATAGCTTGCCCTTTCATCATATTTTTGTTAGAAATATCTTCTATTATTTGATGTAGGCTAATGCATTCCTGCATGAAGAAGAAGAAGAAATAATCAGTTTTCCTTTTTTTTTTTTTTTTTTGTCATTTTCTTGAGACGAGCAATTGAAATTAATCTAAAGATTCAGGCTTACCATTTTCCACCAAAAGCTTAGGTAAGGGGAAACGGAGGTATATGATAAACTTGATCTCTTTTTCTTGAGGTTTGTGGTTCATAGTAGGAGTAGCCGTGGCGAGTGCCTGCAAAATGTGGTGATTTACGAGACCTTTTGTGAAGATGTGGTGGAAGTGAACTGTATTTGCCTCCATGTGGGAATGGAAATCGTTTATTGGGTATTGATGGTGATGGGAGTTTATAATAGGTTTTTGCTCGGGCTCCTGAAAGCAAACTTAGAGAAATCAAGAATAGTAGTAAAAAACCAGTAGTGGTGAACCAACTCATTGAAGCTCTCATTTCTCCTATTCCTTCACGCCTCTTTGATGGTTATGTCTCTCTATATGCTACATCCTGATATCTATATATAAGCCACTGGTTCAGTTAGTCTTCCAAGTGATGCATGCAGTCATTTTCCAGACTTCGTTTTTCCTCTTAGCGTGGGAAACAATCTGGGAACTTGATTTCCTGTGATTATCTTTGATGGTCAGTATGGACTTGATGACTGTGGGCCAAATTTGCAGAAGAATTGGATGCCTTTCCGGGAAAGACAGTGAAAGACTTGCGGAAACAAACAAGTCAAGGAACAGGTTTTCAAGACTCCGATTGCAATTGATTGGAGCTCTTTGTCGCTGCAGAATTGGATGCCTTTCCGCGGAAGACGGAGTGGAAGACTTGCGGAAACAAACAAGTCAAGGAACAGGTTTTCAAGACTGATTGCAATTGATTGGAGCTCTTTGTTGCTGCTGACTTGAATAAAACCAGAGATGACCTTCTAAACTCTGCTTAATTACCTTCAAAAGTCTCCCCAGGAAATTGCCTGGATTAGACGGCTAAAAGACTTGGCTATGATTGGAATGGTTTAGACTTTTCCAAGTAAATGGACCATTCTTATTTTATTCATTTTAATTTCAATTTTGAATTTGAATCATATATGGGTACTAAATATTAGTTTTAAAAAAATAATGCAATATGATATTTTGGTAAAAATAAAAGAGGATGAATGAATTTTTGAAACTCTGCAATTATTTTTCTGGAAATCAAATTAACCCAAAAAAACAAAAAAGAACAATTGCATAGACATTTTGTAAAGATGCAGCACTAGTTCTCTGTGTCATATTGTCAAGAATTATTTTAAGGGTTCTAAACTAGACAATCAATTTAAGGGTGTTGGCCTATTTGGACATAAATAGTTCATCATGGTTTAGTCAAGAATTATTTTAAGGGTTCTAAACTAGACAATCAATTTAAGGGTGTTAGCCTATTTGGACATAAATAGTTCATCATGGGTTATCCGATATATATATATATATA
>CATIWR010144784.1:0-75269 GCA_949677035.1 Omphalea diandra
AAACACATATATATATATATATATATTTTTTTTTTTTATCTCTCTATCTATATATATATATATATATATATATATATATATATATATATATATATATATATATATATATAATTTAAGAATAAATAAAGTAATTTTCATATTTAGTTATAAATAATAATTTTATGATTATCTTATAATAAGAATAATATTAAGCTAAAGAATATATAATTTTTTAATTTCTAAAATGCTTTTATCTTCAAAACATGGTGATCCTGTGTAGAGATTTTTTTTTATTTTGCTTTGGAGAGAGAAAGACAATAAATGTTATAATTTAATGAAAATGATAATTTTGTAAATGTATTTCTTATTGTCTCTCCAAATTTAGGTGATTGATTACTCATTTTCTCCTCACTTTCTTTTTTCCCTCATTTTCTCTTTATTTTCCAAACAAGAGAAAATTATGTTTTTACCCTATGTTTCTCTCCTCATTTTGCTCCTATACCCAAACAAAGCATAACATTACTGCTTTTGTTTATGTTTTTTTTTTAACAAACTTCTTTTTTATTATTTTAAATATACATATTTATACTTTTATAATCTTTTTTTATTTTTAATTACATTGACATTATTATTATTATTATTATTTCACAAGTTTAGAAAAATAGACTTATTTTTTCAAAAAAAATTGGTATAAACTCTAGGTCTATCTATTTTAATATTACAAAGAAAATTGAAAATATCAAAATATTTAACTATAAAAAATGAACTTATATTTTACAAAAAATGAACTAATAATTTACTAAAAAAAATCTACAGTTATACACAATGAACTTATAGTTTATAAAAAATGAACTTACAGTTTACAAAAAATAAACATACAATTTACAAAAAAAAAATGAATATATAGTTTACTAATAATGAATCTACAATTTACACTAAAATGAATATACAGTTTACAAAAAATGAACATATAATTTACTAATAATAAATTTACAGTTTATATCAAATAAATCTACAGTTTACAAAAAAATGAACTTACAATTTATAAAAAATGAACATACAGTTTTCTTATAATAAATCTACAATTTTTATCATAAAAAATCTATAATTTACAAAAAAAAGAAAATATTATTTATTAATAATAAGTCTACAGTTTATGTTAAAATGAATGTACAAGTTACAAAAAATGAATTTACAATTTACACTAAATGAATTTATAGTTTACAAAAAATAAATTTACAGTTTAAAAAAAATGAACATATAATTTACAAAAAATAAATCTACAATTTATACCAATGAACTTATAGTTTACAAAAAAGTAAACATATAGTTCACAAGAATTGAATATACAGTTTATAATAAATGAATATGTATATTTAAAATAATCAGTTTATACCATATAACAAATAAAATATAAAAAAACATAAAATCTATTTAATAATGTTAATAATAATATTTAATATTATATTAAAATAAAATTATATTAATATAATATTTAATATAATAATGTAATATATATATAAATTAATTAATATAATAATTTATATTATATATACTATTTTTATATAATTATATATAATAATATAAATTATATAATTATAATAATATAATATAATTAAATAATATAAAATAATTATATATTAATGTAACTATATATTGTATTAATATAATTATATATAATATATAAAATTATAATATATAAAAACACACAAAAATTTTATTTAAAAAATGAAAAAAAAAAAAAGAAAAGAAAAATGATGAGAAGTTGTGTATGGCGCGTAGTAGAGTGTAGAGCGTGTCTTTTTTTTTTTTTTTCTTTAATTCTCACACGTATCGTAAATGGGGGGCCCTATCATATAACAACTCCATTGTTTGAGTCATCTACAGCGTCTTTGTCTTGGTCCCCTTGCAGTTCGTGCATCTGCAGGCCTTCTTGACCCCACTCATTTACTAAGCAGAGATCGACAAGAGGCCTACGCCAACAACATTTTAAAAAAAAAAAAAAAAAAAATTGTTTTATTGTTATGGGAAATATTTTGTCAAGCTAAATACCATTGAAGCGTTGATTCCAAAGATGAGAAAGGATCATACGTGATGCAAGATCCATTGGCTTGACCTGTGGCTACGTGTAATTCAGCTTCCCATCTTCTTTCTTGAGGATCTCTAGGTTCAAACAGCATTACTTTGCTTTCTGGAAAATGGAAAAAGATGTCATAAGGAATAGAATTTATGGAACTAAGGTTGGTTTTCCATGCATACAAGCTGAAAGTTAACTGTAAAATAATTGAAAACATTCAAGTTTTATGAAGATTGCGACAAAGCTTTTATTTTATGTCCAGAAAGGACTATAGGTATGAGTGATTCAATTTAAGACCGATCTGGCATGACCTCTTATCTTCTCCTCCAATCCAATGAAAAAGTCACAAAGAAGGACATGCTTTGGTCAACACAACTTGCCTTTGGGTCCAACTTATACAGAGGCAATGTAAATTCTAGCCACAAATAATAACTGAAATTGTGAAGGAGACAATCCACTTTCAATGAGGACTATGAAATAACTACTCAATAAATTAGCCCTGATTTTCCAATTATCCGACTTCTGAACGATCGGTTCAGTCAAAATCATGCTTAGGATCAGTCAATGGTTCCACGGACCTGAACCAGTTTCCAATCTTAGCACTAATTGTTAAGCAAATTCCACAACGGCAGCCTTTAGACAAGAATATTCAAGTATGACGACAAAATCCCTTGAAGTCCAAGTATGTCTTAAGAATTGAACTAAAGCAGAGAATAGGGCTCAAGCACATAATAACAGTCGAAGTATCAATCAATTACGGCAATGGGTTGAGTTAATAAAGGTAAAACAACTTCGGTTTCTCAAGATGATACATAAGCGGTGTAAATCCCTTGAAATTGCGTATTTTCATTCATAATAGTGCAACAAGGACTAAAGAACAATAGGGATTAAAGTATATATTAGAGTTGACTTCAAAATATATATCATAGTAAACTTCGAGTAGTTTTTAGTAACTTTTCCTTTCATTTATTGTCAGTAAGAAATTCTCACTACTATTTGATTCAATAACATCACAAAATTTTTTATTTTTTTTTATTTCTCTATCACTATTATTTAATTTTAGAATTTGAAGCATGTTAATTGAATATAGCTTTAATATCTATTTAAGAACATATTATAAGACCAGTTTTCGTGCTGCATAGTAATCTAACAAACATATTTTGAATCAATTTCAACAGCATTTAACAGTAGCATTGATACAAATTGAGGATGTATTAGTATTATTATTTAACAACCATGGACCAAGTTAACTTAGAACTCTCAATTAATAATCTATAACCTTGTGTAAAAAAAAGATTTATGAGTATTATTATTTTGATATAACTGTTATGAAATCTAATTTTATTTGTTAAACCATCACATCTTTAAGTTTTAAAATATTTTTATCTATTATAGAAATAATTTAATTGTATTATCAATCTAATTTAATAACTTTTATCAAAATCTTTAAATATTAATTTCTTTCAAAATTAATTTTTTACTCATAAAATTCACATTAAAAAAATCACTTCTGATTATATATAGGAAGGAGCAATACCAAAATCAACTTATATTAAACAAATCTATAATCAAATAGAAAAATTTTTCAAACTATGCCAACAATACCTAAATTTCAAGAGCAAGCTCTGATCCCTTCGTTGGCCAACCGGAAATTAATAAACCTTTTACAGTGACAAGCAAACCAGATGTACCCCAAGACAGACGTGTTGAAACTCCAAATAAATTTCACCACAGGCAGGAACGGGATTTACACAGGTGCACCGTGCCACAATTAAATATTTGCCATCTAACATGTCAATGAGCTTCGTAGATTACCAACAAAAGCCATTCCAAACAAAAATAATGATGTTTCTTTGCAAGAATAAATTCAAGATTTAATATAAATGACTAAAATCACATATAATTTCAAGAATCAACTAAAGTAATAGTCAAACGCTAGCCATTTGCTCGGGAGCAAAACCATAGCAATTAGTGAGAAAAAAAAATTGCAAAATACAAAGCTAAGTTGCACATTTTTTCATACATAACACTGTATGAACAATGAAGCACCAACTACTGCAACCACCCTTAAAAGTTTTTAATAAGTGCCTTATCTCAGGTTAACATAAGATCATTCCCTCCAAGGTGAGGACGAAGGCAAACATGAACCTCATGTTCTTCTGGTCCCTCGCGAAGTTTTGGCACCAGAATCTCAAGCACAGATCCTGGTCCATCATAATATGCTTCTATGTTAGCATCCTCGGGAATTCTAGTTGAAAGTGAGATTTCTCTGACAAATTCCCCTAGTGGGCAATGTTCAGAGGCAGGATCTGTGAGCCTGAAAGTCCTATCATGTCTCTTGATGAATGGTGTGCAAGATGTGCTCACTCCAGATACCTTAATAATACCATGGGTTAGGGTATTTCTCCATGCAACCTTCACCCTCTGTAGATCCACAAATGGCAAGCTGATAATTATCAAATAACTTTCTTCATCCTCATATATTGTTTTTGCAGCTGTCACAGGACCATAGACATTCTTCATCACCCCACTGAAATCATGCAACCATTGTGGTTCATTTTGATGAAGTTCAAAATCCGGCACCCGATCAGGAGGATTAACAGCCAAATAACAATGATCATCACTCCCTTGCCTGAAAACGTCCTTCCTCCTTTTGCTGCTAACAGGAGATAGGTCCATCCCACCATTGCTATGGATGGATGGCTGGGTTGACAAATTAAGCCCAGATCCATTAAGCAGCTTCTTTGATTGGGAATTAGGGGCGTTCTTTATAGGAGGAGGTGGCCTCTCAAGCTCAAAATCTGTGTTGGGGAGGTTTCTCCATGAACTGAAATCGCTGGCTTCAGGTGCGATTGTGAAGTTCAAATCCCTACCTGTTAGTTCCATCCATCTTTTCTTCTCATCCTCATCAAGACACATGAGATTAGGCGAGGGAACAACTTCAATTCCATGCACACACTGAGGATTTGATAGTCCCCTATAATGCTTCCGCTGCATTCTGTGAGATCGGACAAAACCCTTATCCACACTAAACGGAAATGGGCGTTCCCCTTGACGAGAATGACCATTCATGTAGCTCCTCAACTGCATCTTCCCCAATGCATTCTCAGGCCTCTCCTTGAAAACCCACATATACATGTTCTCCATGTCATGCTGAACCATAAAAACATCAAGTTTGAGATCAGATTTATCAAAACCAGAAACTCCATTGCTGTCTCTGATAATCTTGGCCTTCGATTTCTCATTCAAGGCAGGTTTAAAATAGAAGCTAAAGAAAAACCAAGCACCCCAAATACTATCAACCCGCTTGGCACATTTCCTTCCAACCTTGGAGACATTAAGGAAACTTTCAGTCTCATAAGCCTGTTGACCAAGTCCAACATCTAATATATCACATGGGTCTGAATTCCACGACTGTGGGGGTGGACTACGCTCTGCAGACAGGGGTAAATTGATATCAGGTGGACGGGAAAGTATGATTTGACGATTCATTTCCAAATCCAATTCTTCGTGAGATGAGGCACTGGAATCCATATACAAGAGGGTGGACGGATGATGATTCTCCATAGATAAGGCTAAGAGGAGAGAATCTCCCATACTTCAGCTCATTTCCTTGGTGGGTTTTGCTGCTGGTAGGTAGTTGAATATATATCCATATTCCAATTGAAACCAATTCAAGAAAAGAACAATCTCGTAAACATCTTGATCAATATATCAATCCCCAGAATATCTCCCCTCCATCAAAACCCTAGATTTATCAATCAGACAACTTAATCCCCATGAACCCAAAATAAAAATTAACAAAATCAAAGAACAGATTCAATATCCCCAACTTAATTCATTAACTAACTAAAGGAACACAGATGAAGAGAATATGAAATTATTTTTGTCAGTATATAGCTATAACACTATAAAATCTACACAGTATTATTATTATAATTATCAAAAATAAAACTCACTTCCATCTCTACCTAGAGAGAGAGAGATTTTCCAAAACGCTATAGAAACACTATATCTAACCCTAACCCGAGAATCTTCCGAAATCCGCCAAAAACAGGTGGAAAACACTGAGTCAAAACCAACAAAAGCCTTTTACTACCTTATTATCAATTAATTTGTTTCGTTTTAAGTAATTTTCGACCCACACGGCCTTCCAAAACAAAGAAAAACAACAAAAAATCTACAGAGACCTAAAACGAACAAAAACGGAAGGGGATCTTCAAAGGGTACCTTTTAGGAAGAGAATCGAGGAATCGAGAAGAGGAGGAAGCAGCAGAAGCGATTATGCTAGTCATTTCTACCAAATCATCACCATCATCAACAACTATCATTGTTTCTACTATTGCTTCCTTTCTTTCCTTGTTGTTTGTTCAGTCAAAAGAAATAGAAAAAGATAAAAAGTAAAAGATTTTTGTCGTACGCACAGAAGAAAGGAGGACGAGGAGGGAAGACGAGGAGGAGAAGAAGAAGGAAAACAGAGACGTATGGCACCGTCTTATTATAAGGAGGCTTCGTGGGCAATAGCGAGGCCATCTCAACTTACCTTCTATTTTACTTTCTATTGAATTATAAACAATTAACATTGCGTCTTTAAATTTTAAAAAATATGATCAAAGATAATTTTAATTATTCTATTTAATTAGAAAAAAATTTTATTCAACTTATTAAGTGATTGTTTGATTTGACATTTGCTCATTAGCATTCAATGCTAAAAAAAAATATTTAACAAATATTAACATTTAGCATTTAAATTTAAAAATTAGGGTTCAAAGTTTAAAAAATAAATAAATGATAAAAGTTATTTTTTTCAGCTTTGAAATATAAAAATTGACAATTAAATTTGTCTCTAGTATTAACCTTATATTTATCTTTAATTATCATTATACAAATTTATACTTCATATAAAATTAATTAAAATATAAAAATAATTATCTTTTTTGTTATTTTATAATACAATTGCAAATTCAATCGCTAAATTATTAAATATTTTATATTTATTGATCACTCATTGTTAATTACAAATCGATTATCATTAATCGCTTACTGTTAATCATTAATCATTATCACTAAACCAAACAAGCCCTAAATACTAAATCACATCTGAAAAGTAAATGTGATTTTTCAAGTGTTAAAAAAATAATTAAATAAAAAACATCTCTCTCATTTAACCTTTTTTTTCTTTTTCTTTTTGAAGAATAATTATACCATTCACAATCCTCAACCTTTTCATTCTTGTTTGATTTCATTTTTACCTAAAACATCAGTACCTTTTTCTAATAATAAATGGAAAAATCAGAAAAGCGATTCACATTCGATCATATTTAACCATACACCAGCTAACTTCAATCCTATTTCATTTCGAATGGTAATGTAACTTTGACTACGAAACAGTAAAATTGCATTTAAAACAGTGTTTAACTGTCTTTTTTTTAATCAAATATCCATATTTTAGCTTAGTCATGTTCAGCGAGCTCTATAAGCTCAAAAATGAGCTCATAACTAATAATTCTTTTGTTTTTTTTTTTTTTTTTTTTATCATATTGCTTTATTCAACTTCACTGACTTTAAAAATGGCGGTTGGGGGATGGGAGGGGAGGGAGTGCTTTCTCCTTTTATAAGAAGATGCAACCTTTCGTCTTCTCCTTGCAAACGATATAGAAAATAATCCAACATTTTTACAAGTGTTTCGAAGTTTTGTAAGATCCTATATTTAAAGGTTAGTAACTTTTAATATAAATATTTATTTCTGTATATAAATTAATTATTGTAAAGATTTAATAATATACTATAGGATAAAATTAGAATTTGAATATATTTATTACTAAACTGATTAATTTTAGATCCCAAAATTAGTTGATTTATGAACTATTATTATAGATAAATGAACGTAAATGAACCCTAGCAAACATAATCATGAACATCATATGAACATTGTTTACAAACGTCTTATATGTATTCATGTTTATTTATTTATCAAGCTTAATATTTTTTTTTAAAACTCAGTTTATTAACTTCATAAACAAATACTATAAATGATTTAACAATCTGTTTACTCAACCTTTCCGTAAAATTTGCATCCTCATCACCACGGACTTATTGTTAGCCCCTCCCCTTGCTCATGACCATGATTTGTATCTCTTCAATGGGGACATCTTGACTTGCTGTTTTATTTTGAAGGCATATGCGCTTACATATTAGCTCTTAAAGAGGCTATTGAGAAAAAGGATTTTTAGCTGATGCTTTATAGGGTACTACGTTGTTGGATTTGAATGCAAAAGTTGGCCATGTTGATAGTACAAAGAAGGTGCTTATTGAACTCGCAGATCTTTGTGTTTGCTCTGGGAAACAAGCTTGATCAAGCTTTAAATCTGGGTTTTGGGTTTAAGCCTAATGGAATTACGGTTTTTGGTGCTATTTCTACATGTTGGCAACTGAGTGCTTTCAAAGAGAGGAAAAAAGTTCTTGGGAATATAATAGATGAGAGATTAGATACGAATATGCAAGCTGTGACACTGATAGAAGATAGAAGGTGGTTGTTGTTAGGCAGAAATTGTGACACTGGCAGAACGATGGAAGGTGGTTGATGTTAGGCAGAAACTGCAGCACTAACAGAGAGGTAGAAGCAAAAAGGGAATAGTTAATTTTTTTTGGTAATTTAATTATTTTTTTCATCCTTTTGAATGCATGAACTTCATGCTTATCTCTAAGTTATAATTTGGCCTTAGCTAAGTCAAAAATAAGAATTTTAGTTCAATTAGATCGAATAGTTAACTAAAGTCAAAAAAATAAAGTGGATTTTCTTGGGCTTGAAAATTGTTTTTCAAAAGAAAAGAAAAGAAAACAAGAGAATTAAAGATAAAATATTAAAAAATTCATTTATGGATCCAATTTCTCTTTTTATAATTGAGGAGAGGAAATGACTCTAACAATTTTTAACGAGAGAGTTATATAGTAAAGAGGCTGTTGGATTTGAATTGAATACACCATATTTTAAGGAAAGAAATAATTTAAAAGCCCCCTGAGCATGCACTAAATTTTACCCTTTTTTTGGATGGTATTGTTTGTTAATGATTTCAATGTTAAATTCTGACAACTTGATTTTGAGGTCAATTTTCGGTGCTTGTGATCTAAGTTTTAACCATCCTCTTATCTTAGCAGCTTGTCTTACATTTATCTTTCCTGCATTGAATTTTAGTAATTTAATTAAGCGGAAGGTCCACAATGTTGACTTACGTGAACTTTGGAATACTAGGATGTGGAAATTCACCCATTTGGATTTTTTATTATTCTACGCTTGCGGTACCGAACCTCATACATCTCTTTCATTTTCCTATTCGTTCAGCCATTCCTTCAGTTTAGTTTCAAGATTGTTTGTGGATCACAATCCTATTGTTGAAGGGAAACCAAAATTAAAGTATGGTGAACATTGTTTGGAAAGGTATGATGATGACTGTACATCGTGTTGGGTTCCGCAGCCTTGATGTCTCAGCATTACCTCATTCTTTCCTTGGGCCTTTCCCCCCAAGTATCTTAGGACTTCATGGATATGGGTATATGGTTGAATGACTATGGACAACCTTTACATTCTTTCTGTTTGACAAGTTTAGAGTTTTATTTGGTCCTAATTTACTGAGGGGCATGCATGGGTCTTCACAAACTTTCTGCTTAATTGCATCTAGGGACCGAGTACGATCAAGCTCTCCATTACAAAATTTTATGGACAGTTGTTTATTAGATGTATATATTTTACGAAATGACTTGGGTACAAATATTAGTTGTGGGTGTTTTGTAGGATGGGAGAGCTGATATCTATATTACTGAAATGCATAAGCAGCGCCATCCCAAACCAGGTAAGGTGGATATGTGCTGTTGTGGCTGGCTCACAGTACTCGCACTTTCGACGTAGCCCTTTTGATAATGAATTTAAACGCTGACCTTCAAATTGGCTGCCCAATATTGTTGTGAAAAAAACTAAAATCTCCGACTCCTTTAAGTAAAAGAAAATATACGCATTGTTATCACGTATTCGGCCTCTCGAAGATATGATAGGAACTTGCAAATAAAATCTAGAGAAAAATTTAATGTTCGATACTAGTAACATAAAAAGCCTCACTTCTTCACAAAAACTCAATTTTTGGAAGATTCAATCGCATAAAATTTTCTTGTTTAGAAAATCCATATTTAAAAAAATTCATTTTTTTATTTAAAAAATAAATGATTTGGTGATAAAGTCAAATCGGATAAAAATTCATAGGATTTTAGGGAAATTATTTTAATTAAAAAAATTTTGATAAAATTATTTTGGTAACTTTATAAGTTAAATTGATATTATGTATATTTTAAATAATTCAGGATATTTAAGAAAAATAAAATTATTTTTATTTATTATAGATTTATTTCAAATAATAGAATTTGATTGAATTCTATCAATTTAAACTTTACATTGATATCTGCTAAATACATTTTCTATGCATTCATTTCCTAATAAAGACACCTCCCGTTTACGAAATATTGATCGAAAATAAAAGGAAAAGGGCAATCAATTAATCTGTGCGAACTGTGGCTACTCAGAGCTCTACCATTCCTCTCTCGCGCCATTTATAACTTTGTAAGAGTTGCAAGGGAGGACACAATGATAAGAATGAGTTTGGTTGAGGATTACTAGTACCACTATAACAAGCACTGTTGCACACAACATCATATCCCTCCTTGATTTTGTGTTCTTTGAGCTCAATCCATTTAGCCTTTTTGTTTAGAGGCGTGCGCCTTCTTATATAGTCACAGGCCCCTTTGTTGCAAAAGCTTGCACCTTTGCTTTCTTAATTAAGAGCTTATTATCTTGTTTTTGCTTTCTACTCATCTCAGATGGCTATTTTTATGTGGCAAAAATTCTCATACAAAGCGTTCTTAGAATTGTGATGATGAAAAATAATATGAGAAAAATTAGTTCTATTTTACGTATTAATTTGCCATCAAAGTGAGTCTTAGTTGCTTTGTATGTTTACCCATCTACATTAGTGAACTGCAGACCTTACTATTTTCACTTGAAGATTTTGTCTTTTCTCCCATGAGAGAAATTGTCCAAGCGAGTTATCACAATTTTATCAAAATATATGGAGATGGGGATCAAATGTTTATTTTGTACTTGATCTAAATGATAATTTTCAATCTTCATTGATTTAGACAAACTGCTAAGTTAAGAGCTAGCTTAGATGGGGGTAAAGGGAGGAAGAAGGAAGCACTTATTCTTTGTTTGGAAAGAAAAAAAGGTGTTTAAATAAAGAGTAATGGAGGGTATACCTTACCCTTCCTTACAACAATTCTCTTCATTTTTCTTACACCCCAAAATAGGGTGTAAGAAATGCGAAGAGAGAGATGACATAATATCTAATTTTTTTTTACTAATTTTGTCCTCACGTAAAATAATGTTATTCATTATTACCCATATTATTACTACCTCACTAATTATACGAATTCTCTTTTTCTCATCTTCCATAAAAAAAAACTAATATTGTGTCATCTCTTTATTTTGTAACTTCACACCATCTCCATTTGTTTGTGATTTATTTTTTTATTTCATTTTCTCTACTTAGTTTTTTCTTGCAATAATTTTATTTATATTTTGTTATTTCATTAGTGTTAATCTCATTGTCTTTTAGTAAAATTTTCATTAGTGTTCATCTCAATTTTTTTTAAATGGTGAATCAAATAGTCGTTGGCTTTTTTTTTTTTTTTTCCTTTGTTAAAGTGATAGTCCCAACTTTAAATTTTTCTAATCAATAAATATAATTAATTGATAGAAATATGATTCATTTCTTTAAAATAACATAACTCAATAATTTAAGTTATAAGGGTAATATAGTATTTTTATTACTTTACTCTTCTCTACTTACTTTTTTCCCCAATCAAGGTGGCACATATTACCTTTCTTTACTTGCACTTCCATTTCAAAAAAAAAAAAAAAAAAAAACTAAAGTATCAAATAAACCTTTAAATTTATTTCAAAGTGACAATAAATGATAAAATGATTTTTTCTTCAAATTTACCTCTTAACTTATATTATTTATTCAAAATTACTTTTGATCTTTTTCTATTTCATCATAAAAGTCTTTTTTTCATCAAAATTACTTCTGATTTTATATTATTTCATCATAAAAATTTAAAATACTAGCTAAGAAAAATGTGTGTTATAAACGCAATTTAAGACAACCGAACTTAAATGTACTTAGACAAAAACACAGTTTTCTCTAAATCTCCAAATCCCAAAAATACAGTTTCATTTTGACAATAAAATTTTGTTAATTAAAAAATACGAAAGAACGATTTCTTCGTGGAGTAATAATTCTGCTCATTCATCCAATTGCATCAAATATAAGGAGAAAACGGGTTAAACACGAGTATAATGATATACAAAAGTGTTATTAAAAATTTTTATTTTATATTTAATAAATTATATTTTTAAAAATAATAATAAAATAAAATATTTGTCTTGCAAAAAATTTTTTTGGGGCAAGGAGTCCGTACAGAAGTAGGGACAAAAAAAAAATTTTCTCTATCAGGAAGGTGGGATAGAGGATGAAATATAATTATCACCCTGTCCACTTGTCATTCCTAAGTTAATTCTCTCTTCAATCAATATTTTGGACTTTTATGATAAAATAATATAAGATCAAGAGTAATCATAACAAAATAATACATGTTCAGGAGTAAATTTGACAAAAAAATTTATTTTGTCTTTTATTGTCACTTTAGGATAAATTCAACAATTTATTTGATACTGTAACAAAAAAAAAAAAAAGTAATTATGTACACTTTTTCATCATTCTCTTCTCCGCTCCTTTCTTATCTCTTTTTATTTTTCTTTAATTATCGTTCTCCTTATCCCATTCAAACAAGCCTTAAAGAGTGTGGGAACTTAACAACGTTCCGTTGAGTGATATAAACTGCATGTTGAAGATACTCATTTTGTTTTAAATTAGATGTTATTTTAGAGAGAAATTTTTGTGTCATAATACTTGACGTTTTATAATTATCAATAAATATTAATTAATTTTTTTCAATTCTACTTTTTTCCTCTTTCATAATGCTTATTTCTTTTGAAAGTGCACAGTAATTTATAAAAATAATTAATTAAGTGTAATATAATCTTTTTATATGTAATAATACATATTAAATATAATATTTAATATACATATAAAAATGTTAAACGACATCTATTAAGTAACAGAGGTAGTATTATTGATATCTTTGACTTCAAACATTCTTCACGACTTTGAAAAAGTTCGTGCATTAAAGAAATGCATATTCATTTAGACAAGAGCAAGATGGAGTGACCCACTCATATCATTGAGCTAAGTCTGGTGTTACGAGTGACTGAGAAAGGTTTTAAAATTTGGCCGCGTTAGAGTAAAACCGGATTCAACCAGAGTGTAATTTAATTATTAATTTATTATCATATATACAACTTAGCTAATTTTATTATCTAAATGAATCATTTATAATTTACAATGCTATATATGAAATATTTTATAAATAAAGATTTCTAAATGAAATTTTTTCTCTATATATAATAGTTGTAAAACTTGAAATAAATATTTTAATTATTTTAGAAAAACAAAATGTCAATTTATTGCATAGACATATTATATGTTATGAAAAGAATTGAAACAACATCACTTTAATATCAATATAATAGTTTTATTAAATCACTTTTATTTTTTATAATACTTTATTATTTTTAAAAACACATAAAATTGTTTTATGAAAGATAGTTAAAGTAAGATTTCAAATCAATATAATTTATTTAAAAAAAATTAAAGTAATCAGTGTTTATATTATTGATAATAATTTAATAAATATAATTTTAAAGTTAAAAATAACTAAAAATGTATAAAAAAAATAAAGAAAACCCAGATCAACTCAATAATTTTTACCTTATTTTGGAATTGAAAGTTAATCCAGACTAGCTAAGGAACTTTCCAATCTGATTGGCAGGCTAATTCGAGTTTGAAAATTATGACTATGAAAATTTTCCTCAATTGAGAAATCTCGAGCTCTTCGCTCAGAGTTTATCTCAATTGAAGACAATATATTTTTTTTTTTTCTTTTTTTGCTCTCCTTGCTTTATCTCTTTGAATTTGTTTGTGCTGTGTTATTGTGATTGTACCAAAATTATTTCAATTGAGAGACCTCATTTAATTCTCTCTGCTTTTGTCGTGTTCCGAATTACAATTGTTTCATCACAATTTTCAACTGTCTGTCTCTAATTGTTAGTGGTCATTAATCCATACTTTCTTTTCTTTTCTTATTATTGAGACTCGGTTTATTTTAAGAAAAATAATTTATTTATGAAAAAATATTTTCAAAGAAATATATTTTGAAATATATTAGAAAAATAATTTAAAAAATCAGTTTATCATTAGTGATATATTATGCGATTTTGTTAGTTTGATTTTCAAAATGCTAGTTGTGATAATAATTTCCATGGATTTCTCTCTCTGGTTCTCTTTTCTACATTAAAATTTCCCTTGTTTCAGATTATTAATGGAAACTGAGAGGCAATCTTAAGACACTTGGAGAACACTAGATTGAAGTCGAGGTATTAGCGCATGAGTATTTGTGATTGAATTAACTGTAATTTTTTTTAAAAAAATTTATTGCATAATCAAGATCAACCCCATAAGCACTTTATTGTTGTGGATTGAGATCTTCTCATATTTTGATTAACATGACTATTTACCTTCAAAATTTCAAAAGTAAATTCAATGATTTTCAGGTCATCAAATCTTACAAATAAGAAAATTAACAATTGATTGAAATCAATTGGATCTTATATATAGGGAAAATCATCAATCAAAGTTCAATATTTAGGCAAAAAACCATAACCTCGAGTAGTATTTTGGTGAATAGAACTGTCAACCAAGAAAATCTCAAGAATGCATAAGAAAAAAAAGAAGAGAGATATTGTATTTTTGTATAGGGTTTAGAACTCTTGTTCTATATGTCAGATTTGCTTATATATAAGTATTATACAAAAGTTTTACTAAGATATAAAGTCTATCACTAAAGTTATAGATCTGCATAATCTTTATCTAGAAACCTCATGGGCCAAACCTAATTAAAACTTATACTAAACTCCATCATTATTTGGATAAGTTTGTAACGCAATCATAAAAGCCCATAATACCACTAACTATTGAGCACAACCTTTCTATAACTAAACTCGTCATATGGATCCAACTCAGGTTCAAAGGCGTGTAAAAAATGAAGTTGGATGTAAACAATGACCTATCATGTTAGAATTATTTTCATCATTCACTTTAAATAGATGAATGAGATTTTATTAAAAAAATTAGATCTAAATTTTCAAAAATTGAGTTGTTACATACTAAAATTAAATCTCAACTATCTATTTAAAATAAAAATAAAGATAGGTCATGTTAATCAAAATATGAGAGGATCATAAATCATGAAGTACACAATTACCTCAATATAGAAAACCTATTTTTGTCTTCGATATCTGGATTGTGGAATCCAAAACAAAATGCAACTCGAGCATGCTATAAGTTTGATGCTAATTGCTGAGTTCATGCTAATTGCTTCCAATTCAATCAATTGTGCCAACTAGTTAAATCGCTTTGATTAGATATTTCTATATTGCCCTGTTTAGTAGCTGTCGATGGTATAATCTCACGGATGATCTAGGGGTACCTGTACTTTAACTGATAAAATAACATAAATAGATTCATATAACATATGAAAGAAACAGCCGGGGATGGTTTTACCCTCTTTATAGCTTAGTCATAGCAAGGGTGTTGGTATGGGGATAGACATAGATGTACTCATCTTCTGCTTCATAAAATGTGAATTCTCATCAAATAAAAACCCAAAAGTTCTCATAATTTTCATCAAATTACTTGAAAGAACATCATTCAACAAATTTCTTAAATTTAGAAACTTGCAAATTGATAGGAAAATCAAAGTACAACTTTTGCCAGTTTAATCAAACTTCTAAAAATTAATAATAAGCAAAACCTCTAATTTTGAAAGGAAATCCATGCTTCTGTACCCTTAAAAGTATTCAAACCTAAATTTCTTACCTTTTTAACATGTATAGTGGCCATCACTGATCACCTAATCAATCCCTCAATCAAAATTGAAGCCCAAAATCATGGTCTAAAACTTTCAACTTTGTGAGATTCGTAGCAGTGGGGAAGTCCTTATAGCTTGGCATCAAATATGGAACAGATCTGAGTTTTAGATCCACACATCGGTACACACACATAAATATAACACATCTAGTAGCGGGGTTATTGACCCCATTTCAATTCTGCAACAGAAAATCTGAAATTTACTATGAATAAACAGAAAATAGTGGGTATTACCCTTTCATTTGTAATTAATCGAGAAAATTTGGGTAATTGAATTCTGCTTAACTCTTGATTCCTCGTATAAAAGAATATTTAACAACTTGATCAAGCTCCATAGAATCGAGTTGTCCATCATCGTCAGCAGCAGCAAATTCCATAGCTCACGCAACATTAAACCAATGGTACCATGATCCAAGCAGATTTTTCTTTAGCTCTTCCTTGCTTATAATCTCATCACGATTAACGTCACACTCAATGATAATTTCCTTTATCTACGCTTAACGAGGTTGAGGAGCACGTTGTCCTTTAGACTGATTTTGATGAATTTGATGATTCATACTTTTAAGGCGCACCTGGGTTTCGCTTAGGGGATGTTGGTTTTAATTGGACTAAAAGTAGAATTTGAAATTACAATCTTTAAGTTCAGGAGAGGATTCTAACATTTAATAGTGCAAATTACAAATTTAGTGTATGAACTTTTGAATTTTTCTATTTTGGTATTTAGACATTGTTTTTGTTCAATCAAGTGTCTAAATTGATAAAATCATTTTTAATATGGTGTTTTATTTAATTTTAATGATCAAAACCTGTCACATGAAAATGATTTTATCTGTTTATATTAGAGAAAATATCACATTAAAAATGATTTATCAGTTCAAATACTTGATTGAGCAAAAAAAAAAAATTGTTTGGACACCTAAATAGAAAAATAAAAAATTCAAACACTAAATTTGTAATTTATCTTGTTTAATATAGACATTTTTAAATTCAAGAGTTAATCCAAATATTCGAGTGAGTTTGCTCATTTCTTGAATTTTTAAATTAAATTATTAGAGCTAAAGTTTACATATAAAAATATTTTGGAATAGACCTAGGGAATATAATGACTGCACTTTTAAAATAACTCAAACAGAGATTTAATATCAATTCATGCTTGAATTAACTTGATGATATTCTTATCACAAATACTAAAAAGAAAAATTTAGAATAATTTAACGGTCCCTAAATTATGGTCAAAACTTTATTTTGATTATTAAATATTGATTTTATTCAATTATATCATTAAGTATAATTATTATTTCAATTAACATAATCTGTTGAAATTAAGATCTTAGAATTACATAAAACCTATACAAAAGTAATAAAAAAATGTTATAATTGAATTTCAATTTTATGTAACTAAGAATAAATAGGCAAACTTTAATTACTACAGAGTTAATATCCTTAATTTGTTGAGATTATATTAATTAAAATAATAATCATATTCAAGTAACTTACTTAAATAAAATTGATTGTTAATAATAAAAATGAAATTTTGATTATAGATGAATGACATTAAAATAAATTAACCAAAAAATATAAGCATCTTTATTGTATTGATCTCCATATTATTCCACCTCATCGACGTGAATATTTAGACAATGATGGATTCAACCACTTGCTGCAATTTGGCATTATATTATATTCTAAGATGGATTAATGGAATCAGTTCTATTTTATTACACCACCGAATGAGGAATATTCTATTTTGCTAGTCAAAGGCCAAGGAGAGAGAAGAAAGTTCCCTAGAAATTACTTGATAAGATTTTGTTGCATATGCTTTAGCTACAGCACGGGAAATAGATGTGTTGATGAACCCTCATATTCAGAAGCTAATTTTCGTGAGGATTCAGCAAAATTGTTAGTGGCTATGCCAAAAGAGATGGAGTCTCCCACAAGAACATAGCTTAAGATTTGATCAAACTGCCTAAAGATAAGAACATCATTGGTTGTAAATAGGTTTTTAAGAAGTACCATTTTGTTTGTGATGTTATTTGTCAAGATGATGGGTCATTCTAGAGAATCACAGTGCAATTTAACCTTTTATTATTACAATTAATTATCTAATTAACAATGAATATTTATCTATAAGAATATTTACTATATTTTATCTTTATCGTTTATAATAAAATTTATTTAAATTTATTTATTCTTTGATGTCTTACTTTATTAGTAACTATATTCAATAATCAATAAATTAATAAAAAATATTCCTACATTTTTTGATATTATTAGTAGATTCATTTGTTAAAAAAAAAAAATCAAACTTACTCCCTGAATTCTATGAATTATATAATTGAATCAAATCAAAATAAACATTTTATTTTTTACTAAATTTAATCTATATTTATAAAAAAATAACTTATTAAAAATTTAATAATAAATTACTAAAATTAATTATATTATTTAAAATTAATCTCATTCTAGATAAAATACTTTATTTTTTATTTTTATTAAAATTTTATTAACATTTAAAATTTTTTAGAACCGTATAATCTATTTTGGATGAAAGAATTTTAACTTTCTATTAAATTATTCAATCTAACTATTTATTCCTATTAGTTAGATTGTAGGTATATTATTTTTCACCTAAGTATTATATTAATGTATTATATTAATGACTCTATTAACTAAATATTATTTATATTTCACATTTATCAAATACTACATATAATAACTTTATGATCTTGAAATTTCAAATTCACAAATAAATTTCTCATTGAATTTCAATGTAAATTATATAATTAAAAAAAATTAAAATTTTTACCATAAATGATATATAGAATTAATATAATAATAATAATTTGTATTACACAAAATCTTATGTGCATATTTCTACATCTATCTTGTTGTATTTGGTTATCTATAATTATTATATTTCTAATATATAAATATATATATATATAATATTTTATTTAGTTAGATATAATTATGAATTATAGCATTTATTAAGATGACAATTTCATTATATTTGATATATATTACATCAACTTATTCATATTTTATTGATTTTAAAATTGTAATAAATTAATATGATAATTTACTCTATCTTATATGAACTGCAATGATTTATCTTTTTTATTATAATAAAATATAATTTGAATAGTTATGTATAAGTTACAATGATTCATTTTTAATATTAATCACCAAAATTAATTCCACTAACAACTAAAATACATAAATTTATTACGAACTTATTTATTAAAATAAATTATAATATATTAAAATGAAAATTTTACTTAAGTAGAGTACTGATGTAATTTTATTTTTAGATTTAATATATTTAAATTCAAAATAATAGATTTTGTACTTGAAGAGAAGATTACAAATTTTATTTTTTAAGATTATAAAGTTTAAATTTTAAAATTTTTCTCTATTTATTTTTATTAAAATTATTATCGTAATTAAGACAGTTGTAGACATAACTTAAATAATATTACAATTTATATTTGTCCAAAATATGCCGATTTTATATTTTATTTATTGTTAATAAATTCACAAATTTTTGTAATTTGAAATAGATTTGTGAATAACAATAACTTTTATATTCTCTAAAATTTGATTTAATATTAATATAAAAATAAAAAATGATTTTGAATGATAAAATATTTTATATTTGAAACTTCATACTATCGAAAAATAATTGAATTATTGATAAATTTAGATTAGTTTTATTTTTTAATTAAAATTATATTAAAAAGCTAAAATTAAAATTACAAGTTTTTAATTAAAATAGAAAATTGATGATTTATTTAAAAATAAGTTGAAAATTTTTAAATTTTTGTCATTGTGTATATAACATATGTAGAGTGACTTAGTTAAATAAAAAAGCTTATATCTATATTATATCCAATAAAATAAAATTATTTATATCCTAAATATAAATAATTAGATTAATATATAGTTCAAAAAAATCAGATGTTAGTCAAAATATGATAGAAAAAAATAAAAAGATGTAAATATTTTATTTAGAATGAGATTGATTTTAAATAATATAATTATTTTTTATTATATTTTATTTTTCAATTTTTGATAAAATATTTTTTAAAAAAATAGATTGAATTTAGTCAAAAATAAATATTTACTTTGATTTTATTAAACTAAATTTATGAAAATTTGATCTTTTTAAAAAATAAATCTGGTGGCAATATCAAATACTAAAAGAAATATTATATTTTTTATTTTATTAAATTTATTAATTATTAAATATAATGATTAGCAAGTTAAGACATTAAATTAATTATTAAATAGTAATAATTAGCAAGTAAAGACATTAAAGATAAGAAATCTTAAATGTATATAGTTCTAAATGATGAAGATAACATGTAATAAATATTTTTATAGACAAGTACTAGTTATGGATAAAAGTAACTAATTATAACAATAAATAATTAATTTTAAAATAACAAATCTAATGGCTGCAATTTAAAGTGGAATGGTACCTTAGAATAACCATTATGGCGGAAAAAAATTGGTAACTCAAATAATTCAACTGATATGATAAGATATTATTATAATTGAGTTATGTCCTTATTGGGCTTATACACACATATATATAGAGGGAGCCACAAGTTGTATGAATAAGAGTTTTTCTTTTTTCTTTTTTTTTTTTTTAGTTTGCTATGTTGGTTTAGTCTGTAAAAGATGAGTATATTGGGTGTACTTAGGTTAAGGTTTGAATATAGCATACTCCTCAATTTATTAGTGGATTTCTACTTATCTTCTCTCATGGATGTAGGCTTACATCAACCCACTTAAATTTGTGGATTTTCAATTTTATTTTATTTATTGTTGTATTTTATTAAATCAAAATATTTACGATTTTGTTGTAATAACTATGGTCTTTTATTACATATGAATTTCAGTTTGTATATATAATTGAGATTTTCACTGTTGATAGAGATTTAAAATAATCAAAGAATATTCATGATAAAATAGTATTATAATTTTAAAATTGAATTAATATGTTGTTAATTATGTTGATAATTAAGTTCGTATTGATATTCCAAATTATAAATATATTTTCTTTTATAGATATTACATAGCTAATTATGAATGAAATATCTCCATTACTCGAAAAAAAAAAAATCTTTCTAAAAAAAAATATAAAGAGAACAAGGAACTGAGTTTAAATTTGGAAATATTTTGGGTTAGTGATTTCTGAGAGACAGTCAAAGTCTTAATTCACTAAGAAAGTCCGAAAGAAAGAAAAACAACTCTTACTTTAATTAAGAGAAAAGAACTGATTCTTGCTGGTTACATAAAAGATAAAGAAAAACATTAACCCATTCGTGCTCGGCACTTGGAAATTATAGAAATCACAGTACTTTCATGTTCAGAAGAAATGAATTTCCAAACTTGCAATCAAGGAGCAGGCATATCCAAAGTAGCACGGAAGACGGTAAGCATCACCACCAATATATCCAAAGCAAACTTGTTTGCCTTAATATTCCTGAACAAAAGATGAGGAAAAAGAAAAGCACATATTCCATTTACTTCTTGGGGAAACCGGAGATACGTTAGAAAGTGCATGGCTAAAAGCATCGTGATAAATAGCTTGCTATTATATATGAGTGACAAAACAAGTAGTAAATTCTGTCAGATTAATTAGGAACATTTAGATTCCAAACTTGGTATAAACAAGTCAATATTAATTAATTATCATTAGCAACATATATCAGTTTCATGTGCATTTCTGAAATTAAATTCCAACAGGTTGGAGAGATGAATCTTGGTTGTCCTACAAAGGTAATCTTGTTTTAATGTGGAAGTATTCTAGAGAGGGTTGAATCTTGCTTGTTACATACGCAGAAGAAGAAAAATGATTCTCAATCGTGGAATGTGTAGGACTACATTTTGGGGTTATGCACCACAAGGAAAAAGTAAAATAATAATGAAATCCCAAGCTTAAGTATATGTATGCTAATTGCATCACTGAGGGTATTATTAGATGTAGCAAATCCAAAAATAAAATCTTATTTGTATTATTTCCAAAGCAAATTTATTCAGGGAATGTACATCGAAATTCTTGATCAAATTTGCTACCTTTCTCTAATAAGTGATTGTATCTAACAATGTGACAATGAGATTCCAAGCTTGCTCAAAAAGAGGTGTCACCAGGAAACCCATAACTTCAGTTGTTGTTGGTAGTATTAATGTTACTTTCCCAGTCCAATTCTTTTTCTTCTGTTTAACGTAACAGTTTCTCAAAAAATTAATGCATATCACTCCAAAAGCTTGATCAAAGTTGTGAATTTGGCTTCTCTGTGAGAAAGAAGAAGAGGTGAGCGATCATGGCTACAACACTAGCTGTGTGCACTTTGAAGGGAAAATTACAAGCTCTCCTCAAGGATAAAGAAATTAACAATCCAAAATTGAGGAGACAAACAAGCATTGCTGAGGAAAAGTTAGAACATGTTCAGCAGCTCTGGACAGAGGCAGAGGCCAAGCAAACAAATGATTAATGTCGATGATTTGGAGATTAAAATTTTGCAGCATGTTTACTCTATCGATGACATGATTGACATTTATCTTACAAAAACAATACTGCAAGACAGACATTTTTTGCTAACGTACGTCCTCTCGTCCAATTAATGGCTTTGCAAAGCAAAACTCTCACTCAGAGAATGGCAGAATCAACACAATATCGATGTTGCATGCAAAGTTGGAGATAGAGCAGAACAATCTGTCAAAAGTAGAGACGGCAGTGGCCATCATGATACTGCTACTTCAACTGAACAACCTGCAGACAGCGTCAAACCAGCTGCAGATGAACAATCCAAGAACTCTGATGCACCAAGCATTTCAAATGAGCAATCTGAGCAAATTGTCTCAAACAGCCAACCTCCGCACCATCCGAACAACCTGCTGTTGCTGCTCAATCAAGACTTACAGATGAACAACATACATCTGGTGCTGAAACAAGTGTTGCAGACTCAGGAATCCAACTTTCAGATGAGCAACCCATGCAGAGCGTAAAACCAAGCGTTTCAGCTGAACCTACAACACAAGCTGCCAGCTCAACCACTTCAGAACAAAAACAAGTACCCCAGCTCTTGAAAGCAACTTCAGATCGTATGGATGACGAATTGGACTTCATTGGTCAAAAGAAAGAAGTGGAAATGCTAGATCAAGCGATGCTTACCCACCATAAATTGCGTTTTCTTATTGCAGTGAAGGGGGCTGCTGGCTCTGGCAAGACAACATTTGTGAGAAATATTTATAACAGAAAGAATGTTGCAGAGCATTTTGATAAGTTTTGTGCTTGGGTTAATATTTCTGTAAGAGTTTCTGGAATCAGGTACCCGTGGCAACACTGAGCAAAAAGTGAAAAATCTTTTAATTGATATGTTGAAACAAGTTACAACAATCAAGGAAGAGAAGAGGCTGTCCCTTGACAAATTGAAAGAAAAGGTCTGCAATTTTTTTTATCAGAAAGAGGTTCTTAATTGTTTTGGATGATGTCAAGACTCCTGCTGTATGGGACAACCTCAAACGTGCCTTTGCTAACTCATTGAATGGCAGCAGGGTGATTCTCATTACTCGTGATGCAAAAATAGCAGCCACAAATGATACAGACTTCCTTCTGCTCGAGCTACCAAATCTAGGCATTGAGGATAGCTGGAATTTGTTATTGAAAAAAGTACAGAAAACAGAAAAAGATGTGAATGTTGATTCATCTTTGAAGAATCAAATCCAGGAGAAATGTAATGGTTCGCCTCTTGCAATTGTTGTGCTAGGAGGTCTCTTATCATTCAAAAATCGAAGCGAATGGTTGGAAGTGGTTAAGCAGTTAAATTTTGGTGATGATCCTTCCAAAGCTATCTTGACTTTGGCCTATCAGGTTCTTCCACCTGCCTTAAAGCCTTGTCTACTATATTTAGGTATTTTCCCCCAAAGAGTATGTGATCCCTTTTTGGAGGTTGTTCCAATTGTGGGTTGCTGAAGGATTGGCAAATTCATCATTAGAAGGTCGCAGCACTGCTGAAGATCGGGTTGAGGGATATTTGAAAGAACTGATCAAAAGAAATATGATAGAGGTTGCAAAATGGAGATTAGATGGAAGTCCCAAAACATGTCGTGTGCCAGGGATTTTGTATGATAATGTTTTTCCTAATGCCACAAAGGTTGGATTTTTACATGTCATCCGTAGCTCAAACATTATTCGACCAAATAGGATGAGGAAGGTTGCTACCTATGTTGACATCAGTGACTTTCCTTGCATTGATAATGTCCGCTCTTATTTATCTTTTAACACCCGAATGGGAGATACACCTGCAGATGAAATAGATAAGTTCCTTAACAAGATTATACGAAAAAGAGGCTTTGGATTGCTCACTGTACTTGATTTAGAAAATGTCTAAACCAGTGTTATCGGAGGATACAGAAAAACTGCTACACCTAAGTTACTTAGGCCTGAGTTGGACATTTCTGGACTCGCTTCCAAATTCTGTAGGTGATCTACCTAACTTAGAAACTTTGGATGTGAAGCACACTTATATAACCACCTTGCCTATATCCATCTTAAACTCGAAAAAGCTTCGACATCTGTATATGAGTGAGATTCATATGGATGTGTCCATCCAAAAGCCATCATCTAGAGGATCTTTGGCAAACTTACTGACTCTGTGGGGGCTAATAATAAGCAAAAAGTACCCTGGGAATGATTGGTTGAACAAGCTGATTCGTCTCACAAAACTTGGACTCACATACCATGATGAATCGCTCAAGTTGATAACTCCCTGGATTTCTGGATTGAAAAATCTCAGATCCTTGAAACTGAGATCGATAGATGAATTTAGTCGACCTTCGAAGCTTGAGTTGGAGAGCCTGAACGGGCATATTGATCTCACAGAATTGTATTTGCTTGGAAAGCTATCAAAAGTAATTCAGCTTTCACAAAACCTCAAGATGCTTACTCTATCAGTGTCACAGCTGGACAAGGATCCAATGCAAGTTCTTGGGCTGCTGGCTAAGCTGAACATCCTCAGACTTTTTGCTCACTCTTATGCAGGGAAAGAAATGTTATGTCATGCGAATGGTTTTCCAGAACTTCGAGTCTTGAAACTCCGGATGCTTGAGCAATTGGAGAAGTGGACTGTGGAGCAAGGTTCCATGCCTGGCTTTAGAGAACTAGAGATTCGACGCTGTGAAAAACTGAAAGAACCTATTGGCTGGAAGCAGCTGAGCAACTTGAGGGAATTAACAATGAGAAATATGCCAAATGAGTTTGTAGCAGCAATCAAGAAAAGCAAAGAGGAGATTAAAGGGAGGACAGTGACAATTACAATCAATACTTGGGAATTTTCTCCACTGCCAGTGAGTTAATGTTAAACTGTTATTTCTTCTTTTTCTTGATAAGAAAATTTTGTTTTAGATATTTTTCTGTGACATATTATTTAAGTCTTGATTCATCAAAATTAAGCAGTGACTATCCTTTATGATTCTTGTTGATCTCCAATGCAGAATTTGTTTACAAAAGAGAAGAGACTCGAGGTACCCAAAATGGATAGCAAGAGTAATACTTCGATGACAATGGCTAATAAATGAGGAATTACAGTTGTGTTACTCAACCGGTGAAGATGTAAGCCACTGATGGTTTCAGTCAACGTTGAAATAATAATTTGAGAGGAACAAGACCTCTCATCTTTTAAGGTTTTTTTTTTTTTAATTGCTTATTACCCTATCTGTCATTATTTGGTTGAAAAAAAAACATATTTGTTCTGTAATAAACGTGTTTTCCTAATAAAGAAAATATGAAAATTGTTCGAGTGTGTAATATAGTTCTAAATCGGAATGATATATTTCTAAATCAGAATGAATATCGTCAAAATTATGCTGCAAAATAGAATAGAATGGCTATTCTGTTTTGGGTACTAACCCTGTCCTCTTAAAAAAAAAATTGAAATAGTGTATTCTGATGCAGCTACTTTCTCTGACTCAAAAAATTTTAAATCATCTGTTCAGTGCTCAAATTACTTAACACGCTAGTTCAAGCATCTTTTGCAGCCATAATGCCACTTCATCTTTCTGTCTTTCTTCAGACTTTTCTTTCTTTCACTTACAATAATAATGCATCATCTGATCACATATATTAATTGGAGAACTCAGTAACTTACATTTTCAGGAGGATTTTTTTTTTTTGTTTGCTTCTTTTTCTTTTCCTTTTATAACTACAAGTATCCAATGGTTGCTAGGAATTAAGTAAAACAAAATATTTATTGATTTATTAATTTTAATTAAATTTTGAAATCTAACATATATAGAATTCTTGTATAATTATTCTGATCTTTTTATCAATGTCGTTAGTATAAAATTTACTATTTAAGTATCTGTCTTATACTCGCAAGGTTTAAATGTTGAATCATGACAATCTACTCCCTTCAAAATTTCCTCCGAAGATAAAAAGAGAGGAAAATAAAGAAAAAAGTTGAGGCTCTATGAACGTGCTAAATGCTGGGGCCAAGGGGTCAGGGTAATGTCTCCTCCTTTATCAACATGATTCATACACTTCCCAGCGCTGATTGCTTCACCAGAGAGTTTCGAACATTCCATCGTGAGGCACATGATAAGTCGAGACTACAAATAAGTCCAATCTAAGCGCAAGTTTTAGCTTGACACGAGATTTCCACTTTTAAGTCCGTGGACGAGTCTTCATCATAGTAATCACTATGGTAGCAGCAGGTGTGTAGTTAATTTCCACTTCTCTGTTTCGACCTTAAAATATGAGAAAACGTAACTTGTTATTTTTCTGTAATTTGGTAATAGAAGCACACGTATAAATAATTTGGGATTCATTTAATTGTGTGTTTGAGTTACTGTCGTTCAGATGTAATTTCCCTAACAAGTTCCTTTTGAAGCTTAATTTTTACATGACGCATATATTTCAATCATGTCTTTCAGCTTCAGTTGTTGGCAGCTTTGTTTCCATTAAAGCGAGGAGAAACATGGTTCAAATATTTTCGTCAACAATGAGGAAGTTGTGGAAGGAGTGGGAGTTGCGTGCTTTAGTTCTACTCAGCCTTGTGTTGCAGATAATGCTGATCATTTTTGGGAATCGCAGGAAATATTCGAGCAAGATTTGGGTTCGTGTTCTCTTATGGTGTGCCTACTTGATGGCCGACTGGGTAGCAACTGTTGCCCTTGGGGTGCTCCTAAACAACATGGGAGATGTCTACGAGGAAAAGGGCAAAGGCGTTGCTCTAGACGCAGGCACACAGCTTACAGCATTTTGGGCCCCATTTCTTTTGCTGCACTTGGGCGGCCCTGATACTATTACGGCATATTCTCTAGAAGATAATGAGTTGTGGTTAAGGCACTTTCTTGGGCTTGGAGTGCAAACAGGAGTGGCCCTCTACATCTTCCTTTTGGCCTGGACGGGTTCTCGCTTCTCCGTTCTTACCATGCCAATGTTTTTGGCAGGAATGATCAAATATGGAGAGAGGACATGGGCCCTCAGGTCAGCAAGCAATGAGGAATTGAGAGATTCCATGCTCACAGCTCCGGATCCTGGCCCAAATTATTCCAAGTTCATGGAGGAATTCACCTTGAAACAATTTGAGGGATTCCATGTAGCGGCAGCTGAAGTCATCGAAAGACAAGTTGAAGTGGATATGTCTTCCTTGGCACATAGTAAAGGTGAATCTGAATTGCTTGAAGCTCATTACTTATTCAAGACCTTCAAGCGTCTCTTTGTTGATCTCATTCTTAGCTTCCAAGATCGAGACAATAGCAAATCCTTGTTCAAAGATATATCCATTGAAAGCGCTTTCAAAGTGATTGAGATTGAGCTTGGGTTCATGTTCGATATGCTATACACCAAGGGAACAACAATTTACTCACGTAAAGGCTGCTGTCTCCGCTTCATCACGCTTGGTTGCACCTGCATTGTACTGTTTTTCTTTTCTTTATCCAACAAGCGTGGCTGTTCAAAGATTGATATAGCCATAACCTTCTTATTGTTGGTTATAGCGATTCTTCTTGAGCTCTATGCTGTACTTTTACTGATCTCGTCAGATTGGACAGATCTTTATCTATTAGAGAAAAAAGGCATTATCCGCCAAGCCATCACTTATTTACAGTTGTGTAAATGTCGAAGATGGTCAGACTCCATATCGCAATATAGCTTATTGAGCTATAGCCTCAGAAGCAAGCCTGTGATTAATGGCAAAATTCAGAAGCTCCTTGGCATGGACAAAATGGTCGAATATTTGCACACCACTTCTAAGGGAGCAGAGAAGAAGCTGAAAGAATTCATATTCAATCATCTCAAGAAGAAATTTGAACATCTCAACAGTAAATCAATAACAGGTGAATCCAGCTATCAGAAAGAGCTTAAAGATATGTGCATGTGCCGGGGAGCTCGAGCCCTTGGTGATCGTGAGGAATTATACTGGAGTGTGGATGTAGAGTTTGATCAAAGCATTATTATCTGGCACATAGCAACAATTCTGTGCAATCATGCTGATTCTCAAGTGCAAAATGAGAACAAAATTGAAGTGCCAAGTGAGCAAATTGAGCAAAAAGTCGAAGGGACAAATAGGCAAAATAAGGGAAAAAATGAAGTGCAAAGTGGTCAAAGTCAACAAAAAAGTGAAGTTCCAGGCGCGCAAGGTGGCCAAAGTGAGCAAAAAATTAATGTGCCAGATGAGCAAAGCAAGCAGGAAAGTGAAGTGCGAAGTGGGCAAGATGAGCAAAAGAATGAAATACCAAATGAGAGCAATGAACAAATATATGAATCGCCAAGTGGGGAAATTGAGGCAAAACCTGAAGTGTCAAGTAACCAAAATGAGCAAAAAAATGAAGTGTCAAGTGAGCAAAGCGAGCGAGAAAATGAAGAGTCAAGAAGGCAAAATGAACAGAAAAATGAAATGGCTAATGAGGAAAGCAAGCGAGAAGCAGTGCCAAGTGGGCAAAGTAAGCAAACATATGAATTGACAGGTGTGCAAAATGAGTATAAAAATGAAATGCCAATTGATCAAAATGAGAAAAAAAGTGAAATGCCAAGTGACCAAAGTAAACTAGTGAGCAATTCATTATCACAGTACATGCTGTATCTCATGGTCATGCGTCCTTCTATGTTGCCAATGGGAATTGGGAAGATCAGATATCAAGATACTTGCGCTGAGGCCACAAAATTCTTTCAAGAGCACGAGTCCATATCAGGTGATATTCGTAAGTCTCAAAATCTTTGCTCCTGGTTGATGAATCTTTTCAAAGAGGGGAAGTCTGAACCATATGAAGCTAAAGCCAGCAATGCATTGCTTAATGTGAACACCACAGTTCTACCAGTTAAAGTTAAAGGGGACAGAAGCAAGTCTGTATTATTTGACGCATGTAGGCTAGCTTCCCAACTACAAGATATATCAGACATATCAAAAAAGTGGGAGATGATTAGTAATGTATGGGTGGAAATGCTAGCTTATGCTGCTAGCCACTGCAGAGGAACTTATCATGCTCAACAGTTAGGACGAGGCGGAGAACTTCTTACTCATGTTTGGCTCCTAATGGCCCATTTTGGTTTAACAGAGCAGTTCCAGATCTCGCATGGGCATGCAAGAGCAAAGCTTGTTGTAAAATAGAAAACAGGCTCACAATACTAGCATAATTATACCACAACAGATAATGTTTTTCCAACTTTTGTCTTGTTTTTTCATAATGATTTTAACATTTTCTTATTTATTATCATAAGATAGCATAAGTTTCTGTCCACTTCAAGTTTTCGAAATTCCATCAGTGAATTCTTTGCTTTTTGTTCATGGAGTGTATTTCTGAAGCACTATTGCATAAGCTACCAATTAAAATATATACTTACACTTTGGTCCCTCGACTTTGAACATAACTTTGATCCTGAGTGAAAGATTATCCCCTTATAAACAAGCTGTATTTTCAAATGCATTATCCCGTTCCTAATTGAAATGGGATAATTTTCTTGATGTGCTTTATTTGTCATGCTTTTTTATAGGACAAGAGACGCTTGTTGTTTAGACTTGTTAGAATAAGCAACTAACAATGAAACAGTTTTCTTCTCTTTTTCCAATAAACAAAGAGACTATCATTGACAGAATAAAACAAGACAAATCGGTAAAGCAACAAAACTCAACTTTCAAATTCAATCCCAGCTAGGCAATAATACAAACATGTTGTAGACAACTAACGTTGCGACCAAACACAGTTGGATCAGAGCCCTCTAGCTAGTTAATGGGGTCATTGTTGTTTATGGATTACGGATAGTATTCATTCTTTTGGCTCATTTTATTGATGACTATGATTCGATTAAACATAAAAGAAATGAACGAAGGTTCGGAAGGTTAAGAGATCTAGCGGCAATAAATCTGACTGCATTCGGATGCTTTCCAAAAGTTGGATGCCCCTAAGTATCCGGTTCCAGGCTTCTTTATGACTAGAGAAAAGAGGAGTTCCAAGTAATCAAAAACCCCTGGAAAAGAACAAACATTAAAATTGCCAACATAACAGAGAGTAAGTGGTATCAAATTTATATTAGAACTAATTTGGATCCCACAATTCGGATTTGCAAATATTATGGAAGATTTGGCGTAAAAATCAAGAATTATCTTTCAATAATTTTTCATTTGGATGCTGCGAGAGAATCCAATTAGTTAGTGTTTGGCTTAATTATTTTGTAGTTAAGGAAAAATAAAATACAAGATTGCATATTCCAATTACTAAAGCTTGGAAGCTGCAGAAAATGCATACACTGCAAGGATTGCCTAGCTCTGCTTGCATGACAAAACAAGCACACCATCCATAGAAGTGAGAGGAAAAGAAGTCTTTAAAGGAAATAGCTAACAACATGAGCGAATTCTATACATACAATAGGATCTGCTTCATTAGAAAACTACACCTAAGAACATATTTAACAAGATCAGCAAATTCTTCTTCGCTTATATATCTGATAATCAGTTTCCTTGTTACTATAATATTATGGTTACAGATTGAGATCGATTTGAGTGAAGATGAGATAATGATTATCAAATGCCCCTTCTA
Organism: Omphalea diandra; assembly: GCA_949677035.1. NCBI lineage: Eukaryota > Viridiplantae > Streptophyta > Magnoliopsida > Malpighiales > Euphorbiaceae > Omphalea > Omphalea diandra. The sequence goes on from CATIWR010144784.1 coordinate 31,252, forward strand.
TATAATGTTTCCTCCATTTATAGTGAGTCTTACTCTAACTGTCTATTAATAGAGTTCAGAATACCAAGATTCTAATTACTTTGGCTATTAATATCAAGATCTAGCATTATAACTCTTTATGATAAAATAATCGTTGATGCTCGACTCTCCTGAAACTAGCTGTTATTGCTCCTCGTTTTCAAAACTTCCTTGCTATGACCAATCTTTTCACTTTGGTCGTCCTTATGCGATGTACCAACTAATCCCCAGTGATCCCATCTTGTCTGATCGGTCTTTGTATCTGATACTACCTCGTTAACGTGGGCTAGGCTCCACTCCTCTGTGAGTTTGTAAAGAATTAATCAGATATTTCATTCATTCTATATAGTTATACTCTTTCACTTTATCTCTTAAGTTGTATTTACTGATTTGTGGAGTGAAAATATTATATTCCCTCTCATCTCTATTTGTCTTGCAATGAACTAAGAAGATCCGAGCACCTTGACACGAGACCTACTCAAAAGACCTGTTTGAACGACCTAGCTCGATAGCTCGGCAACAGCATTATCAATCTCCATTTTCAACCGCATGATCAAGTGCTCGATAAACTCACCAGGAAGGAAGAAGAGAATCTAGCCTTACAAAACCATTCTTCAATTCTTGTTCACTAAAACGGCCGTCTTAGTTGGTGTCACGGCTCCTAACTTTAGCCCAATTATTCCTACTTATATGATCTCCATAACATTGTTTGATGCCTGAGCCTGTTCATGGATCACAGATCTAATATTGATACCCAAATATTACAAACCATGATTGAGTCTAGAAATCAAATAGTATTTGTTTCTGTTTCTCACTTTATTAGATTCCAAAAGCTGGAATAATGTGTTATGGAATGGTAGAAAGCATCCAGCAATTAATATCTGGAAATAATTACCAGTGATTAATGTGCCGCGTGTTGTGGTACAAAACAAAGTATTTTATTACTGCATGTGGACGTGGATGCTTTCCAAAGTTGGATCCACCTTCCAAAGTAATCAAGAAGTCCGGGAAAAAGAACAGGTATTATTGAGCGGATAAAGGGATAAAGAACGGTTAAAGATTTTTCCTTTTTTTTTTTTTTATGATAGTATAAGGAGCGGAGAGAATTGAATTTGAAATACTAAGATTTGAAAAAAATATATGAATCATTAAGCTAAATCAGATTATGTTACAGTTCAAGCTAATTTATGCCTTACAATTGAATATGCAAATGGGTGGGGGAAGAAATTTTTGCCATTAGGCTTACTTGACCAAAAAAAAGATCAAAATTTAAAGTATTATTTAAATTTATCATGTATTTTATTTTTTATAAAAATAATTAAATTTTAATAATTTTATTATTCTAAAATTTTACTTTTAAATTTAATTTTCTTTTTCATTTTCCCTCTTTTCATTTTTTTATTTTCTCCAAATCAAACAAAAGTAACAGTCTGTAATATGATGCAAAAAAAAAATCAAGTTATTTTTCCAATTTTTGATTCAGACGAATCAAATCACTCATCATTTTAAAATTTTAAAATAAAACATTATTTTTATTTTAATAAATTTTAAATATTTTAATAATTTAAATTAGATTGATTCATGAGCTAAATAAAAATTAAGTCAATTTAAATTAATTTACGGATCAATCATATGGATTTTTGAGTTGAATCATTTCATATTCTCTTTAATTTCAAGTTATTTTTTTTTAAATAGATTTGATTAGGATTTTTAAGTTAAATTAGAAAGTATTATTTCTAAAATAAAAAATTAAATTAATCAATTAATTTAATCTTTGCGCTTGCACATCCCCTGGAAAGGTTAAAGTTAACCAATTAAATAATTGGCATTTGGTTCCGTTTTCCGATGTGGGATTGACGCAGGATTCTAACCACCGCGTTATTTTAAACAAATCAATTAACATATATGTGATTGATGTAGTATCCTAACAACCACATGCTTTTAAAAAAATCAAGTAACATATATAATTAAATATGAACTCAATCAATTTTAAACTATCATTCATCAACTAATTATATTAGTAATATAATATTTTGATAAATAACATTATAATATGTTTTCATTTTGTCATGTGACAAGCAAATAAATAATTAAAATTTTTAATTTTTTAATTAATTAAAATAAAATATAAAAAATTTAATAATATAAGAAATTTTTCATATAAAAATGATTTAAAAACTTTAATATTATAAGACAATCTTCACGTTCATAATAACTAGAATTTAGCTTCTTATATAATAAAAAATTTTAAAAAAAACTAAAAAGAAAAAATAACAAAAGAAAAAAATGAAATTATAAATTTTTTATTCATTATTTAAAAGTATATTATTATCAAATTTTTATTATATTAATTTAATTATTTTTTATTTTTATTATTTTACTTCAATTTTTATAAAATAATAATATATTATGAAATAATAATAAAATTTACTTATCATTCGTATACTAATTTTAATTAATCAACTAATTAATTAATTAATAATAAATATTAAATTTATTTTAAATTTTTTATTATAATCATATGACAAAATGTGCAAATTATTTAATAATAATAATAATAATGACTATACGAATAATTTATGTATAATAAGGCCTTGCTATCAACTTTAGGCCCATAGAAGATGCTTTTAAAATGGAGGGATTTTGTTGGATGGTGCAAGCTCGAAGAAATCAAGTCCAATGAAAAGGGTATTCTGGATGTATAATAATGAGCACGTAAGTATGAGAAAAACGTTAAAGCCAGCACGAAGATTACTAAAGAAATTTAAAGGAAAACATGCACTAGACCTCCAAGTATATTTTGATTGAACGTAGTCACCTGCAACGTCTTTCGAGGGAAACATACATACGCACTCATTCAAATCATGGTCTTTACTTGAGCTTCAGTCAAGGGTGGAACAGGTTTTTTCTTTTTTTGCAGCCAATTAATTGGAGTCCGAATTATCAAGTGATAGTGGAGTAAGGGATAGCCAAAGAGTTTATATAGCTAGCTAGGTAGATGTAATTATTAGTTAATTAACAATTGTATGTATTCCTTGTTAAGACACTGGAGTAATATTTATAAGTTGAATTGATTCCATTTCGCTATTACTTCCTATATCTTGTGGAATGAATGGTTAGATTAACAAGAAAAATAAAACATGTACAGATTCGAAAATGGAACAAATGGTCAAGAATTAAAATTAACTCGAACCCTATTCCCACAAACACATATTCTTTAACAAGAAATTGTCTCAATTTCTCATAATTTGTACGCGAGGGTCTTGGAGATGAGAAGACTTGGGGCCACGCAACTTTCATATAGACTATAGAGAACCCGCGGGTGTCATTGGAGGTCGCAAACGGTTGATATGAAGAGAGTTTAATTTGATTAATTTCGTGTTTAATTAATTTTCGATTATATTTTTTAGATGAATTAAGTTAATTTGAGTTTTTTTTTTTGAATGAATTAGTATAAAGTCATTTAAAATTATGACAAGTTAAATTGAATCAAATCATTGAGTATAAAAAAAAATTCAAGTCATTTTTAAATTTCAGGTAAAATCACTCAGGATTTTGATTTTTTTAAAAATAAATAAAATATTATTTAATTTTAAATAAATTTTAAATAATTTAATAATGTAAATTGAAATATTTTAGAGATGAAATCAAATTGAATTGATTTCAAGTTAACTAAATTTTGAATCTAGTTTAATTTCAATTTTTTTTTTTTTTTTGGGTAAGTTTGATAGAATTGTGACTTTTATACATGTTACCCACAAGATATTAAGGTTTAATTTATTTTGAATGTAATTAATTAAACAAGTGTAATATTTTGGAAAAATATATATTTTTTGATGTCTTTAGCTTGAAAGGAAGTACCAATTAAGTTAAAAGAAATTTACATTTTAATTCTTTTAGACTACTTAATTTCTTTAGTTGCAAGTAATTTATGAAGGGGGTGGAGAAGTAAATCAAACTAAAATACAACTAGTAGGGAAGTAACTAAAATATTTTGATAATTATTAATATAATAAAAACATATATGTTAATAGTATGATTAAAACAGGAATAACATTGATTTGTCAAGAAAAAAAAATTCATTTTCATCTATATCTTATTATAGTTTATCTCAAAAATTTATAATTTAAAATAAAAATTAATTATTCCAATTCATTAACCACACTTATATTAAATAGAACGTTACATTTTAAAAGAAAGAAAATAAAATGAAAGAATTGTAAATACCTTTTTTTGTTGAATTTTTTGAAGTATTTATGAGCTTTTTTTCACACCAGAATTAATTATTCCAATTTTTGAAGTATTCAATCGCCAGGTAAAGGTAAGTTTATTTCCTTAATTCACATACAGAGAGTAGTACCTGATGTGAGGGGAGGCCTCCTCATTTTTCTGATTAAATATATGACCAAAATTTTGCCCAATTTTAGCAAAGTTGCTTGTAGCTCGAAAATCCCTAATGGCAATAAGGTTTCTAATTTCTCTAATCAACCAAACTAATGTGTGTTTGAATGCAGATTCAGCTGCTCATTTGGCAACAAAGAAAGGATAGGAAAAAGAGAGAAAATAAAAGAGGAAACAAACGACAAATATTTATTTCCTCACATCACAATGAAGGAGGCTTATTATTATTTTATTAATCCATTTTACTCATTGCTTTCGTTGGTTCATTTAGTTTTTATTAGTTATGCTTGAGTGGGTTTAATTTTGTGCACAAATGGCTCGTAGAATCTGCAACGTAGCTGATGCATTATGCTATGTTTTTAAAATTGGATTAGTTAATAACTGATTAATTGATTGATTTTTAATTTGATTGCTTTCGATTAATTTAATTAGTTTTATTTTATAAATTTTAAACAATTAAAATTTTTGTGTATTAATAATACTTATAAATATTTAAAAACAGACAACAAAGTACAATATAATAAAATAATTTAAAAAATTTAGTATTTAAACTTTAGGTAAAAAGTGTAATTTTAAAAAATTTAAAATGATATAATTTTAAATTGAACCGATTTAATTCTATTTCTAATTTTTATCAGTTTTTTATTTTTAATTGAATTAAACCACCGATCAATTCTCGATTTGGGGCCATTTTTGTTATATGTTTCTAATATTGGGAAGCATTTTCACAAAACTGGTTTCACCTTTTGCTGATATACTGTCGATTTTTTATGCTGATAATTTCGTATTCGCTGATTCATTGTTCCATAGGACATACAGCAACATGACGGAGATTGAAATCTAACTTTATTAGTCCGATAGAATGCAACAGCAAAAGCAAGAGACGCTTTGCAGAAGTCAAGGATATCATCCATCATCAACTAATAAAGGCTTAAGACTGCTAATGAGAACCGCTGGTCCAGATCACTAATTAAATCTGCCATTGGCCCTGAGCTCCACATAGACTAAGCCCATTCCAACCAGCCCAGATATTAGATGTGAAAAACCACGCTTCTGACATTCGAGTGGACGACACCTTCCTCTATTATTAGCCCGTGATATACACTATTCTCATCTATCTGTCACAATAAACTTCCCCGAATACTTGCCAACAAATTGAACTCTCTGTCCGGCCCGTTTCTCATTTCCACAATGGAGCCATCTAAACCCTCAAACCCTCTCTTATTGTTCTCCGCATTCATCCACCAGCACTGTCTCCGGCTCGGTGCGGATCTCTTCGCTCGTCTCGGCGACACCACTCGTGCCCTATCGGGCAACCTTCAGCCTGTGGCGGCTACTAACAGGTGGATCCGTCCTCCGCCGCTTTTCGCCTCCGTCTCGCAGCCGAAGCAAGCCGCAGTTGCAGCTTCTGGCACTCTTAGCTCTGAACACGTGGCGAAGACCTTAGCCGGCACAGCCGTGTACACGGTGAGCAATTCTAACAACGAGTTCGTGCTAATCTCGGATCCTGATGGCACCAAGTCAATTAGCTTGCTCTGCTTTCGCCAAGAAGATGCCGAAGCATTTCTCGCTCAGGTTATTAGCCGCATAAAAAACAGTGTACTTATAAGCATATGCTTTCGTGTATATATAAGAGTGTAATTTTATTTTTTTATTATTGATTTGGAAGGTTCGGGTGCGGAGGAGAGAATTGCGAAGTCAGGCTAAGGTTGTACCTATTACTCTTGATCAGGTTTGAAGTTGTGCTGGTGAAATTCATGCAATTATTTTATCCTTTTTTTTTTTTCAGTTAGTTATAGATCATTTGATTTCTTTATACATTTGAAGTGCGCATTTTTGTTTTACTTGATGAATGTTATAGGTTTACATGTTGAAGGTGGAAGGAATTGCTTTTCGGTTTTTGCCTGATCCAGTTCAGATAAAGAATGCATTAGAGGTTAGTTCTCGCGACTTAGTTACTAAAATATATTGCTTCATCGGATAGGCCCATAAGAGAGTGACTTTGAGACATTATTATTATGGTTGGGCTTGTAACCTTGTAATGCTACATGAGTCTAGCACCCAGTTTGATTTGGAAGCATTTGTTGCATTGTATTAGATGATATCTTTGATTATATGAAGTGACAGATACTTGCTCAAACTTTCATTTTATTTTCTTTCTTGTTTGCTTGTATATGAGTAGAGTTGCTTGTTCATGTAATATTGATATTGATCTTCCTGCGGTTGTCATCCTTTAGCATCTCTTATGAGTTTTAGTGGACCATTGGAGGTTGGACTGTGACTCAGTCACAAAGAAGATCCATTTTAGTGTTCATCTAGTCGTCGTTGTATATCTTCCATCGATATGCACAGAAGGTACTCAACGCATGGTTTAGGAACACTATGACATTCAAAAATCATGAGCTTTACTCTTCATTTCTGTGAAACACTGATACACATACAGGTACGGGTATGGGAGACGGCATTTTCTAAAAAAGTGAGATTCGCATATGGCGGAGACATGGCAAATATATATATATATATATATATATATATATATATATATATAACTATTGTAATGCAAATATATATTATAACATTCAAGCTACAAGGATAGAGCAACTAGGATTCTACTGCATAGAAAAAATAGATGGGAGAAATGGAGCTGCCAAGTGGCTAAGGGTTTCACAATGCTAACAAGTTCTGTGTTTTATTCTATGACCCAAAATTTTTAGAGTTATTTTAAAAAAGGCTCATTTTTTTTCAAAATTTTACGCCAAAATATTAAAAACTTTTAAATGCTTTGTCCCTGGCTTAAAAAAAGAAATAAGAAAAATAGGGGATACATTTTTCAGCATGTCCCATACATGTTCTGGCATGTCTGATACACATACGTCAACTGCCAGGAAGTGCTGGTGCTTCATAGCTTCATTTGGATTGTGGGAGCAAGAGAAACTTTAACCAGTTTTTCTAGAATTTACAAAATGCTGTTATGATAGCATTTTGTATATGCTGTATTACATGAAATATACATATTTTTATTATTTTTCCAGCTTAAATACATTACAGTGATACTTTCAATAATCTTTCATATTTCTTAGCTGAAAGCTGCAAACATCAAGAGTGGGTTTGATGGAGTTCCTGTTTTTCAGGTATGTTATGAAACTTGTTGCATATTTAGTCCATTCTATAGCATGTCTACACAAGCACATTGGTTTGATATGTGGATTAAATACCTCCAAGATGCTAAATGCATCACACAGATGGTTAATGTATACATGCATGCACATTTTTAAATAAACATGCACCTTGGGCTTGACTCAAACTGCTTATATTCCTATTGCTTCTTTTCATATCATCATATGGTTCAGATACAAAACCATCTAGGTGGCTTTGTACTGTATATTTATATATCTCTTTTGTGGGTGTGAATGTATAATGTTGTTCAAGATTATTGTTTTGTTTTGAATTATCTGTCTCTGCAGTCAGACCTCCTTGTTGTAAAGAAGAAAAACAAGCGTTACTGCCCAATATATTTCCAGAAGGTGTGTTTGACTTGCTGGCCTCCCTATGGATGCTACTACATTTTCTCGGTACTCATCATTTCTAAAACTTAAGTGATTGCATGAATGACCAGCTATCTTCTTCTTGCTACACAGGAAGATATAGAAAAAGAGCTTTCTAAGGTTTCAAGGGCATCAAGAGGGCCAGGTCTTTCTCAACATATTATGGTATTAAATACAGCATCACTTCATTTTCTTTTGTTTGTTTATATAAATTGGATTTTACAAGATCTAGTAAAATGAATTCATTAGCCCCACACATAGTAATGCATGCCTGTGCACTTTCGTGGAACAGCCACATCTGAGCATGCATTTTGTTTTCATTTGCTATGCTCAAGATACTATATAAATTTGACTATATTTGGAGAGAGATGCAATATTCTAGAATGTGATGAGGAATATATGTAGAAATGAATTGCACTGATCAATTAAAAGCATGGCAGGATGAAGAGAAAGGCTGTTTTTTTATTTAAAAAAAAAAAAAGGGATATATTGGCCACCATTTGACTTAAACCCTATGATGGACTGATCCGAAATTCCAAGTGTATTTTCTCTGTTTGGCTATCTAATAGAAAATTGGGGTCTAACCAGTCACAAGTTGACTTTTTTCAATTTGAAATGAGAATGATTGGATCGCCTGAAGAAATTACCTAAGTCTAAAACTGTTATTAATAACAAAATTTGTGTTTGCATACATACCACTATTTGATGCAATTTGTTTTAACAGGTGGGAAGTTTAGAGGATGTTCTGAGAAAAATGGAGGTATTGCATAGTATTGTTTGATTGGTTGCGCATTTAGTGAAAACAAGATTTGAAGTTGAATTGTGCTCTTTGGTTTGATGTAGATGAGTGAGAAAAGCTCAGGCTGGGAGGATCTCATTTTCATTCCACCTGGTAAAAGCCACTCTCAACACATACAAGAGGTGGTTAAGGCATGATTTATTGGATGTCTTACTTCAGCAGACCATAGTAAAAGGATCCAAAAGCAGCGAATGTGTTACATGTTTCCAGGCTCATATTGAAGCAGGTTTACTATCATAACTTAGCGATTGCCTCCTCTTTCTCCGTTTTTCTGCATCTCTTTGGCACACTCCTAGATGTAAGGTCTCACATGATTTTAATTTATTTTCACAGATGTGGTCTGGAGTAGCCTTGAGATATAAAGAACAGATACAATGTCACTTTTGAAAAAGGAATAAAAAGAGATTGGACTAACATTCAGTTCGGTAAAAGAGGTCTGATCAAATCCTGACGCTGAATGCTTGACTTATGCAAACTTGCACTGCATGTACAATATCATATTTGATGCTCTGAAATTATTAATACACCATCACGTCTTAATGGCCTTACGTAATGGAAATTTTTTTCTAAATGTTCCACCCGTTCTTGCACCAATCTTACCTGATATGTATTAAGTTTGAGTTTTGTTTACCTATCTGATTAGGGTTAATAATATTGTGGACTATTTGCATAAAAGGGCTGTAGCATTTGATCTGGCTAACCTGACAGAGGATGCTCAATGAACTATGATGCTGGCTGGCATCTAAGATTGTTTTATGGCTTCATTTATCACTTTCAGATCAGCATACGGTTATCCTTCCATTGTCATTATTGGGTTGGGTTAAGTTGATTGATGTTGGTACAACATCGTAATTATGAAGATCTCTATCTTTCTACCGTAACTAAGGATATAAACATTGTTTGTAAGAACTAATTCTTGAAGATTGGATCTCTGTTGTCAACTTTTTGCAAGAGCAACTTCCGAAGTGGTTGGAAGTGGTAGAGTGCATCATCAAATATTTTGAAAACGCACAGCAAAAACCTTGATGGCATGGAACGATAGGGGCTCTGGATTTTAGCTTGGACTCGTCACTTTTGGGCCTTATAACGTTATGATTTGACCTGTGAGTCCAGCTTTATATTTGGGTTTTCGTATCGGCGTTAATATTTAATTGCAAAAAATATAATAAGCCCCATAATAAGCCAGTTCATCATTTTACCCCGAGACAACAGGGATAACTAAGAAAGGAAATATTTTCTTTCTTTTGCCCCCAAAAAAAAAAAAAAAAAGGAAAGATGAGGTTTTCCGTCCAACAAGAATCAAGAGAACGGGGATTCAGCCTCTTATTGAATAATTCCTAGCTACCATACTCATGTATTGTCAATGAATAAGAGAAACAAGAAGTTAATTCCTTTCGCTCAAATCATTGCTTCTTATATATGAAGTGAGAATCTGAGAGGGAGAGAATTAAGTGTCATTCGGTTCAGAACATCCAACAGACCAACACGGTATTGATGGTTAGTTGTTAGGGATTCTTCAATTAATATTACCTTCCAACTTCCATACATGGATTATCGTTGTTTACTTATTTTGTTTGTGGCGTGATGGGATGAAAGCAATTTAGTCTTAACCATAATCTATAAATAATTAAGAAATATACATGCCAGTGTATGTGAATTATCAGTCACATTAGGCGTCTCTACCACGATGCATATTTGTGTATGAAGTAAAAAAGACATATATGGTTCAAAATGTTATTATCTAGGGTCATAATAGAGCAAGTTATTGTTGCAAGTCACAATTATGAGGTTGCGAACATAAACAAACCAGCCAACCCTCCCGGTTCCACGTCCTTTTCAACTCTTTGGAGGATCTCTATATATTGTGGATACCTAAAACAAACACCATTCAAGTATTAGGTTATAGTCCAAAGCTTGAGTACTATAATATTGGACGACTGGGTCTACAAAAAGTTCCCATGTATATTAGAAGAGAGCATCGTTGAAGTATTGATGATTTATGTAATGATCGACTCATTATAACAAGCATGAGATGATAAGATAGATTAATAGCCCATCTGCCTAATATTCTGGATTTATGTAATGATCGACTCATTATTAGAATATGTTGACATGGGTCGAAATTGTGATAGTTTACCATACTGGTCGAAATTGTGATAGTTTACCATACTCAATGTTTTAGTCGTGCAAAACATAAATCCGAAATCATTTTGATGAACTGTGAAATGCTGATATCTGAACTAAAGGCACTTTTAAATGTCACCAATTCAGATTTAGGACATTAAAAAAATTATAAATTCATTTTTTTGAAAAAAAAAAATAAAAGAATTTCCTGACGGACAAAAGCTGACACTTCATTGCATTGTAGGAAGTTGACGGGGCAACCAGAGAGTTGTTGGCGGGCCTGCTTGGCTCCTAATCCTCAGATTCTTAGCGCACATACCAAAGCTTGCCTCTCCAAATTATGTTATTACATCCCTAACCCTACAACTCTCAAACCTTATGTATTTCCTAATGCACTCAGCATTTTCCAAGGTTGTGGCTATCTATGCAATAACATTTTCTAGCATATCCTAAATGTGTCTGAACCATAGTTACCTAATATTTTCCTTTTCTCTGCATATCATGATCTTGTGATACTTTTATGTTATAAATCTCTGTAATGCATAATTTGAATCTCTAAAATCAGAGTATTAATTGAATAATAATTTATTTACCTACAAAAATTAAGGCTAAAATAGAACCAACGAAAATAAATGTCATTTCCCATTTCTAAATACTAATGATTACTAAACTATTAAAATTTAACATCATTTTCTTTCTATTATAATAAATAACTGTCTTTTTTTTTTTTGCTAATATTAATTTGTGAAAGAAAAAAATGAAGAACTTAAATTGTCTTTTAAGTGACATTTATACTTTGTTCTATTTCCGCAATTACTAATTGTGATTTTTTTTTGTACTTTTTTAACTATATTTTCTTCTTTGTCTTTTAAGAGTTTTATTTTATATATTTTAAATAATATTAACTAATGACAAAACTTAAATAAAAAAACATTGATTTTTACTAACAACTAAAAAATATAATTTTAAGGCTTATTGGTCCCAAGATCCAAATCTTTTCAAGTTTTGATAAAATTGACTAATTCTTTTAATTTTGGTAAAATTAGTTAAAATTAATAAAATTTTGATAAATTTAGGCAAAATTTAAATTGGTCAAAATAGAACTATGTGTCACATTAAAATATTGAGTTAAAATAATATTAATTGATATTAATAATTAATATTAACTGATTTTACTAATTTTTTTATAAAAAACTTATGTCAGCTAATTTGTTACGTCATGTGATATATTATCTTATTTTAACCGATTTAAATGTTAACTAGATTTGTCAAAATTTTATCAATTTTAGCTAATTTTATCAAAATTTAAAAAATTAGTTAATTTTATCAAAACTCGAAAAAATTTAAATTTTAAAAGCTAATAAACCTAATTTTAATGTATGATATTTCAAAAAAGAGAACCAACTAAATTTAGAATATCAAATAGACAATAAAATACCAAATATATATATTCGTTCATATCACAATTCATAATCCACTATGTATTGTGTTTCAAATAATAATAATCTCAACAGTATACAACGAAATAAGTAAAAATTAAAATGTAATTCGAAAATTGTGATAAGACAGATAATTCGTATCACAATCCATTATGTATTTGGTTCCAAATAACAATAGTCTCAACAATATATAACGAAGTTGAAATTAAAATGTAGCTCAAAAATCTTGATGAGCAGGATACCTTTTTATTGACAGAAATTTCTATAGACAGCGACACCTTTTAGGTTTAAAGTTGAGAAGCCTAAATGCTGATTGGTGGGACAAATTTTTAGATCAATAAAATATTAGCTACATTAGTGGTCCAATCTAATTTTAAGCAAAATTAAGGAACTAGGAGGGGCAAATTAGGAATTTTGAAAAGATTAATCAAGAATCCTTTGGCACCAACAGGCTGCGAAGCCTTTTTGTCTTTGAGGCAAGGAAATAAGAAGGCATTATATAAATGGCACATATGGCGCTCTCTAAATGGCCTCACATCATTTGATATTTACCCTTAATCCTCTAACCACTACACCCTCAAATCCCTTCAAAAATTGCTAATCATCATGATTAGTTGCTATAAATTAATTTAGAAACGGAATAGGTGGTTAGGATATATATATGCTAAGCAAAGTCACCTATTGAGGGATAGCACTTATTAGGCCTTGAAGATGGCTGAAGGATTCAGCCTTCAAAAGATGATAAAGACTACTCCTTCAAAGGCTTTGGTTATTAGAATCAACTTGGTTTTTCTTGCTTTCTTTCTTGTCATCTATGCCGCCCTTCTTCTCCGCCCATCTTCTTCCTTCTATTTTGATAATAATGCTGCTTCACTTTTTAGCTGTTCATTGCGCGAGTGCCATCACAAGGTAAGGTGAGCCCTAATTAATCAATTTTTTTTTTTTTACTAGTAATTTTTTCTTTATAATTAAATTCTGATTTTTACTAGTATATTTTTCTTTATAATTAAATTCTGACGAAGGTTTGAATGTATAACTCTGGACTACTCCAAGACCGCAGAACCAAGTTGACTGATACTAAAATTTTAAACATGATTGATTGATTAAGCCATTGTGTTTATTAGTTACCCATTTGGTTAAACTTGAATTTCTGTAGGCGGAAAATGGTGTTAAGATGAAAGCAGTTTTGGAAGAGGCCCAACCCAATACATTGAATAAGCCAAGGGGAAACATGACCAAGCTTGAGGTGCCAAGCTTCATGAGCAATATGGGGAAAGGAATGAAAATTGGAATGGTGAATATGGATGAAAATGATGTTAGCGAGTGGAAAATACACGGGGAAACAATACCTATCCAATTTGAAAGAGTATCAGAGTATTTTAAATGGGAAGACTTATTTCCTGAATGGATAGATGAAGAGGAAGAACTTGAAGGCACATCCTGCCTAGAAATAACAATTCCAGAATTTAAAGATTATGATGATATGGACATAATAGTGGCCAAATTACCATGCAAGTATCCTCAAGAATTATGGAATAGGGAAGTGTTCAGGCTACAAGTTCACCTGATAACTGCAAATTTGGCAGTAAAGAAAGGGAGGAGGGATTGGAGTTGGAAGACTAAAATAGTGTTCTGGAGCAAATGCAGGCCAATGCTGGAGCTGTTTAGATGTGATGATTTGGTGAGACAGGAAGGTGATTGGTGGCTGTATGAATCAGAATTGTCAAGGCTGGAACAAAAAGTTTCTTTGCCTGTTGGGTCTTGCAAATTGGCTTTGCCCTTATGGGTACAAGGTATGACTGCCTCCAAAACTAAGGAACCCCACTTCCTATCATACATTTTTCTTGTCCTTTTCCTGCAATGCCTACCTATAGTATATCACATTTTCATAGAAATTGTCCAAAAAAAATGTGGAAATTAAAAAAAAAAAGAGCGCGCCAGGTAGGGGTCGAACCTACGACTTTCTGCTTAGGAAACAGACGCTCTATCCACTGAGCTACAGGCGCCAACATTTAAGTTGCTGACTAATTAATAATTAGAAATGACAAAAATAAAAGATTTAAAATATGCATACAAAAAGGGGGTAAGTAGGCAAAGAGGAAGACAAAGCAACTAACTCGTAATGGAAAATGATTTTGCTATGTGGACTGATCAACAACTTTTGAAGACAATTTTCCTTGCTTCATGATGAAGGATGCAGTAGTTGTGCTTTGCTGTGTTGTTATTATCTTTTTGTAATAAAACGCACATATATATATATGTAGGTAACAACGTGATACCATTCTTAATGTATTAATTTTAGTTGGCAATTGAAAAATCAACAATCAATCAACTTAAAAATGGCGGGTCTGGAAATTGGATGATCCCAAAACAAAAGTTTTTATATATATGTATATATTGATAATTCTTGCTTAATATCCACGTGTAAAATTTATTTACAGGTATCAACCAAGTGTATAATCTCTCAAAGATCCAATTAAGCACTACAAAAACAGCAAAACGAGAAGCCTACGTCACAGTCCTCCACTCCTCAGAATCCTACGTTTGTGGAGCCATAGCCCTTGCCCAGAGCCTCCTCCAAACGGCCACCAACCGTGACCTTATCCTTCTCCTAGACAAATCCATCTCCCAACCCAAACGCGACGCTCTCACAGCCGCTGGGTGGAAGATCCGACTCATTAAAAGAATCCGAAACCCGAGAGCCGAGAAAGACTCCTACAACGAGTACAACTACAGCAAGTTCAGATTGTGGCAGCTCACAGAATACGACAAGATCGTTTTTATAGATGCAGACATTATAGTTTTACGTAACCTCGACATCCTTTTCCACTTCCCTCAGATGTCGGCAACAGGGAACGACATCTGGATATTTAATTCAGGGATTATGGTAATAGAGCCATCAAACTGCACGTTCAAAATATTAATGGACCGACGTAAGGAAATAATATCCTATAATGGTGGTGATCAAGGGTTCCTTAATGAAGTTTTTGTGTGGTGGCATAGGTTACCTAGAAGAGTGAATTTTTTGAAGAATTTTTGGGCTAATACCACGCTGGAGGCGAGTGTCAAGAACGAGCTCTTTGGGGCAGACCCACCAAAGGTTTATTCCATACACTATTTAGGGTTGAAGCCCTGGAATTGTTACAGGGATTATGATTGTAATTGGAATATAGGGGATCAAAGGGTTTATGCGAGTGATGTTGCTCACAGAAGATGGTGGAAATTTCATGATGGGATGGATGATAAGTTGAAGAAATTTTGTGGGTTAACAAAGCGGAGAAGGATAGAGTTGGATTGGGATAGGAAGATGGCTGGAAACAAGGGATTCAGTGATGAACATTGGAAAATTAATATTACGGATTCTAGACGTAAAAATTTGATTGATTAGAATAATTGTAGCTGGCTTTTTGTTTTTTTCCCTAAATGTAGGAAGTTAGATGGAATGTTTCTCCATGTAAGTTATATGTGAATAGATTAAATAGTTATGAAGTTATCAGTGGCAAAGTTGATTTGATTTCCACTCATTTTTATGTTTCTGTAGAACTTGTGTGTTGCAGTTCTTGAACTATAATAACTTTTTTCTCAGGTCATATTTATATTGTATCTCATGGAATATCTATGGAACAGACACAAAACAATCTAATTCGATTAAGGGTCCAATAATCCAAGAAATCATTTGGTTCGTAAAAGAAATTACTCCATAATCAAAATCAAAAAATCAAAATAGAATTCCTGAGAATTCTCCATTGCTCCCTCCCTGTTAAGTAATGAGATTCTCATTTCTATAGATTAATTTAAAATATATAATATTTGATCAATTTAATGAATATTTGACATATGATATATATAATATTAAAATTAAATATATAAAATAAATTATTAAATTAAAAATGGGGTCTTATAGGATTAAAAAAGTATTATTCAAATGGTACAGTCAACTATTTAGTTTGGATAGAGGGAAGATCACTATCCATTTTAATCATCATGCCATTTTTAACATCTTAGAATATAGTAGCTTATAGCCTTCAGATGCCAGTCCTACTCGATGAGGTAATAAGCAGTTTGAAGCTAAACAATCGATAATCAATAATAGAAATAGAAAGGTAAACAGCATTAGAATCAATTTCCAATTAGGTGTAGGGGTGAGCAATGACTCTATCAAACCATAAAAATTGATCAAACCAATATTATTCGATCAATTTGGTTTGATTTATTTAGTATAAATTGATTTGATTGGATTTTAATTTAAAAAATTAGTTTAATTTTGGTTTGATTTTCTATGTAAAAAATCGAATAAATTGAAATTATTAATAAATCAAATCTATTTGAATTAAACTAATTTAAAATATAAGTAATTTAATTAAATAGAATCAAACTAAATCGAAATTTATCAATTCAATTCAGTTTAGTTTGTAAATATATAATGTTTGATTTATTCGTTTTGGTTTATTCAATTTTTAAAATTTTTTGATTCAATTCAATTCTTAAAATATAAAATGTAATTAAACCGAATAAATTGAACCAATTAAATGTTTTTTTAAAAATTTTTTATTCGATTCAATTTTTAAAATCTAAAATGTAATTTATTTAATTTTAATAAAAAACAAAATTGAATAAATTGAACCAATCAAATGCTGACCAACTTAGGAGCATTGAAAAATTTGTCGATAGTGTTATTTTCAAGGAAAATAATTTATCTGTCAATTTGGTACGTAATAACAAAATGAAGAAGACTAGTATTATATATGATAAGATAATGTAGCCACACCGACATTGAAGTTAAGCTACTATAAATACCACTATATTTGGATTAAAATGGGAATCGAGCAACAAGAAAGTGAAATCATCGCTTGCTGAAGTCACAATTTTGGTATATATTAACTTGTAGCTTATGTTTCAGCCAATTGCCTAAAAACTATACAATCTCTTCAAATTGAGTAGTAGAAGTAATTAACCATACTCTACAAATTGTCTGATGTCAATTGTTTCTTCAATAAAGAATACCAATATTATATATTAATTTTCTGATGTACGGTCACGATCATATCAAATAAGAAACACAAGAAAAGGATTAATTGTAGACATAAAAAGAGACAAAAAAAAAATGGTGGAGGGTAAGATTGGTTGGGCTTAGGTGTACCTAAACCATATATTTACATAGTACAATATATATTCATATGGAACTCTATTGCCGAATCAAATAGATATTGCAGATACTGATTCATTTAAGAGTCAATATAGAGTTTATTAATTCAACTACCGTTGGATTTAATTAACAAACCAAAGAAAAGAAAATGATGATTAAAGTACTAATAAGCATCATGGATTAATTCTTACTAGCTCAGGACATATTCAACATTTCACTGATTAATTATTGCCTACGTTTTTCTACTTGAAATAGTTTGTATCCTTGCTCGAATGCGACCGACTAACTGTGGATGATGATTATATGTATTCTGATCTATTTGGTCATCATGGTAGCATTTGGTTGAACCAAAAATTAAGATCAGTAAAGTGTGAAATGGTCAATGAAGTTTGTAAGTATAAAACGGTAAAATTAAATGATGGTTAGGTCGTGATAATAGTTAGTAGTGGGAATAAATTAGGATGGCGAGGCCACGTTCAAGGGAAAAGGGCCAAAAGTTCCTTTTTTTTTTTAAATATATATATATATATATAATTTTTGTTTAAAATTATTATGCCTGCCTTGAAAATTAATTTTAATTCTCTTATCTTTTTAATTTATAGGATAAATTAAAACTAATAATTTAATTAAAAAATACTTTTTGTTTTATTTTTTTATTCTTTTGAATAAAAATAAATATTTATGAATATAAACAACAGACACAAAACAAAAAAAAAAAAAAGAGAAAACAACAGAATTTCTCATGAGTTTTAAAATAACGTTAGTAATTTGATTTTTCAATCTATTTTATGCATTTTAATAATTTTGTGAGTATCAAAATTTATTTTATATATTTGAAAATAATAAAGTAAATTTAGTTCTAATTTATTGTTTCTTGTAAATATAATCAAATTCATTCTAAAGGATATTGAAATAAAAATTTTAAAGTTCAAAGATGCTTAAGTATTTGTAAATAGATTTATTTACTTAATACGAGAGATTTTTTCTATTTGGTAAAATTTATTGCAATATATATATATATATATATATATATATATATATATATATATATATTCTCATTGACTATCTTACTTAATTTTTTTCCTTTTTTTTTTAAAAAAATAGGTATATTTAAACGCAATAATACTCATATTTAAAGCCCCCATATATATATAAAATGAATCAAAATTTGAATGTAAAATCTTCTTCTCCTAATACTTAAAAGAAAATAATCTGATTAACAATTTTGAAGTTTTAGAATTTTTACAAAATATTCCCATCTCATTGTCAAACAAGCTCTAAAAAATCAATTTTGAAAGCATGTACATAACTCTTTACATGAGACTAGTGACTGAATCTATTACAATGAGAGCCGCCCTAAACGTCCACACCCGTCCATTTAAGTGTACACTGGGGCTGACCTTTGTACTCTCTTTGGGCTTCCAAGTGGACTGGACCGAGACATTTTAGCTACAGCCTTCAAAATATATATCATCCAAATCAATCTTGTGCACCCAAATGGAGAGAAAAATAAATTTCTAATAATTGTTCACTTATGGTAATGGGTACAGGATGTTATTAGATGCTTATATAACAAATACATAATGTTGATTTAAAAATATCAAGAGATGATTTTATGTTTATGTCAATATAAGTATATTATATCATATTTATAATTATTGATACAACAACACCTATATCATATGTAATTATGAAAATTAGAATTGAACACAATCCAATTTTTTATAATAATCGTGAAAATTCAAATCGAATGGAATCAAATTATTGATAATATAATATAACTTATTTAATGAGTTGATTTCACACGCTCATTTATGATTTGTAGTTCATCTAAATCCATTAAAAATTATTCAAATTTAAATTTAAATTTATGAAAAAACCTAGATTATTTTTACCAGTTTTTTTCCAAATTTCTACTAGTTATTTTACATGAAAATATCTTATTTCTTTATATTAGTAATCTAATAAGTATGTTAAATAAATATATTTATTTTGACTTAAATATTAAAAGAGTTTAAGAAAAATGGTATTTGGTAAAACTGAAAATTAAGTACTGAAATTTTAAGAGCTAACTTTTAAGTACTTAATGATTTAAATACTGAAAATTGTTAATTGTATAATTATTTGGTATGAGCTGAAAATTAAGAGGAATATAATTAATTTATTTGATAATTATAATTATAAATGAATATCTATAAAATTAATCATTTCTTTGTATCGTATTTATAAATTAATGCCATACATCTACATGGATTGCCAACCCTAAATTATACTTGAAGCCTCTAATAATTACTCAATTTCCACAAATTAAAAACCCTAGGAAAGGATTCTTTAATATTTCATATAATTTTTTCAATGGGGACACCCAGTCGTCCCAGAATTCCAAGCTCTACATCTACCATGGAATCTCACTTTGTTTCAAGATTTTCTGTTGGTTTCCATTCTTCTATTTGTATCTATTTCCTTTTCTGTTTGCGTGAAATTCATGTGTTGCATCATCAGGTTGCCACATCGGATCCTTTGCGCTATTCTCCAAACATTCAATCCGACAGTTCGGCCTTGTGACGTCAAATTTGGACCACTTTTAACGGACCCGTGGTTTTGCAAACGTCTAGAGGGTGCTTCTGTCGTTCCATGTCCTCTCTCGCTTTTCCAGCCGTCCGGTTGAGACCGTAATTACAAAATTGTCCATATCAGGGGCTAAAAAGATGGGTATTTCAGTCATTTAATAGAGCTCTTTGCCTCTTTCTTCCTCACAGGAGCGGCGTTCATTCAGTTATGCTGATTTTATTCCTTCAAAATTTGGTGGAGGCGTTTTTATGACGTGGACGGCCTTTATAGGCTATTAATAACTTTGTGGAGCATCTAATTTTTTGGAAGATGCTGGCTTTTTGAGAAAAAAAAAAATTATACAAAACTTTTTCATTGTTGGTTTTACTAAAAGTTTTATATTTTTTTTTGTTTGCTTTGTCAATTATTTTTGTGAAAATACACTATAGATTTATTTATCGTCTTTTAAGAAAATATTTGTAAAAATATAATAATATTCTTATGCCAAATAGGAAGGCTTTATCTACTTCTCTAAAAATTAAGAATTTCCTTCTTTATATCCAACTAAATTTAAGATTTCTCATTAATATATATCTTCTAATCACAAAAAGTTAAAAATTTATTGACTAAATTGGAATGTTTTATGTAATTTAGTGAAAATTACTCTCTTTTAACATTTCCTTTGCATCAAACAAGACACCTAAGACTTTTCATTAGTATATGTGCAATTCTCCACTAATCATAGGAGATTAGAATGTGTTGGTTACTTGGAATAAGAAATAAGGGAGAATAAAAATGAGTAATGGAAGACAATAATAAGTATCCCTTTATCACTTTATTTGCTTAATTCCTTAATAATAAGTAATGGTAGTTCTATTATATCATTTTACATATTTTATTTCATTCTTGATTACCACACTATACATTTATCCATTAAAACCTACAAAAATGAGTTGTAAAGGTGTCTAGATTAATTCTAAAATTATCTTTAGAGAATCAATTAATAATTTTTGGAATTAATAGTTTACGAAGTATGAAATTATAATTACGGATATTGTGTCATTTAATTTAGTATATGATGATTAGCATTCAATGATTGAATATTTAAAAGATGATAAAATTTAATATTTTAATTTAAAAATTATTGTTTAGGATTAAAAAATAATTAAATGCTAAAAAATATTCTTTTACATTAGAAATATAAAAGATGTTGTTTGAATTTCTTGTATCAATATTAATTTTATATTTATTATTATTATCACTATATAATTATCTATTACATATAATTTATACATGCTATGATGAAATTATTAATAATAAAAAAAAGAGATGAGTATGTTATTATATATAATATACAAAATAATTATTTTTTGATTATTTTATAATTGAATTTATAGTTTTTATAATTAAATTACTAAATATTTTTAACTTATTAATTGTTCATAGATAATTACTCATCATTTACTACGAATCATTAATTACTTGCCATTAACTATTGCTACTAAATCAAATCTTCTCTTTTAATGAACTACGACTGCAAATCAGTCCAACTAATGTTGTGTTTATTGTGTTGGATAGGGTTGCATTGCATTAATCTAAGATGTACAAAATCACAATGAGTCTTCTAAGTGACATGAATCATTTTTTCCTAAAAAAAAAAAAAGAAATAATTTTAAAATTGACTTATTAAATGGCTCATGGAGTGGTAGGAATGAGATCATGTAATTTATTTCATAATAAAAAAAACATATAATTATTAGCGAAGTTTAGTTTTATTTTATTTTTCATCTACAATTAAAAAAAAAAGAGCTTAATTCCAAAAAGAGATATTAGATTATGAAATTGAATTTCAATTAAGTCAAAATTAAAAATTAGTGTAAGTGAATTTTATTCTCTTTTAATTATGTAAATTCAAATTGGGGTGAAACTGTAAATTTATATGAAAACTAACTAAAAGAATTTCGTAACCATTCAAACAATAAAAAATAAAGTTAATAATAATTGAAGTGCTTTTACCCTTAGGTTAAAAAATTTCTGTTCAGAAGAAACTTTAATGAAATTCACACGCACAACTCAAGAAGACGCATAAATAAATAAATGAAAGAAAGCGAAACAAGCGGAGAAAAGCGCGCAACGCAACCCAAGGACCCGAAAGTCCAGGTGGTGGTTTGAGCTGCTACTGAATACAAGCCATTGGAATTGGCATTGGTGGTCAATAATGATTCTGTTGCGTAGCTTTTGCAACAAAAATCCAAAATGATTTTTCACGAAAACAACCATCATTCACTGCGCTATTACCCTTCTGCTTCTCTGCTGCTCTTTCCTTCATTTTCCACCTTTACCTTACTCCATAAATAGTAACAACAGAGGGTACAGATGGATCTAGTCTGTGACTCAGAGGTGTAGGCTCCATCACCACCGCGCACGTGTTGCCTCTCCGTTCTTTTCTCTCTCTATTTTTAGCTGCTTCCTAATTTTCTATTTTCTCTCTTTTATTATTGTTGTTTCTCGTCAACGCAGATCCTTAATATCCATCCCTTCTTCTCTGGATATTCCTGGTATGTTTTCTTCTCTCTTCCTTTTTTTTTTTAAAAAAATAATTTATAACTCAAGCTTAGATTCAAATGAAGTTTGATTCTTAGCTGCACAGTTTTCGTTTCATTCGTCTTCGTTATGTTTGGACGTCAATTCTTGGATTTTGGACGTTGACTTTGATGTAGTTGTAAGATTTTCTTAAATCAAATATGGCGTAATGGTTTTTCTGATTGATTCAATGATTTAGATTTCTGGTTATGTTGTTGAATTTATTGTATTTGTTTTCTGAATCATAATTTTGTTTGCCTATATTTGGTTTGGAGCTTGATTGTTCTTTTTAATTGACTAATAAGCATCGAAAATTCTTTGATTTGAAGAAAGAATAAGAAAAACATGCCTTATTTACTCAAAATTATGATTTGGCTGTTTGGTTTCTTGTTGTATTTATTTGGTTTTTCTTTTTCAGATGTGCAAATAAGAGAGTGCATATATGTAGGTAGCTCTTTTAATCTGAAATTAGGAATCATTGCCTTCCCTTTTCCACATTTTGTTATACGTTTGAAATCTTATTCAGCCTTTGAAGACTCATTCCAATCTTGCATCTTCTAGTTTTGCTGTGATATTCTTTGTCAGATTGTTGTGTCAACTTTTTTTTAATTTTTTTTTAATGGATTTCAGGTAGGAGTGGGACCCCTCATTACATCTTTTTCTGATGGACGATGTAAAAATTGTTGAGGTTATGCCTCCTCCTGAGTCTTCTTCATCCTCCCAAGATAATGATCATTCTCATAAGGAAAGCTCATTGAGCCCAGTTACTAATGGAAATGTAGAATCTGACAGTAAGTTAGCAATACCTGAACGTTCTAATCCTATATCTATCCAAGATGTTTTTGATAACCCTGTTCTTGGCCTACATCAACCTCTCCCACCAGAAAATTCAGGTGAAATTCAGCCTCTTCCTATGGAAAATATGGTTTCAACTTCCATGGTTGATTTATTAGAGACAGACAATCAAAGAACAGTCAAATCTCCAGAAAAAATTGAATTCAATGTGATATCCTCTAATGGACAACACCTCCTAGAGAAAAATGAAGCAATCCAAGGTTCTGCTGGTGGACTGCAATCTCAAGAAAAAACTGAATCAATGCTAAATTCCAGTGACACGCAGCAATCTAAAGATTTTTCTTTAGTTGACAGTCCCCGCATTCATATTGATGATATTATTCCTATTGGTTCCTCTCCTAAGGAAATCTCAAAATCTGAAGAGTTTGGTCTGACCCACATAAAGGTCAGAGTGCAAACAGATCAACCTGCCTCGGCCCCACCATCATCTGTTAATTCAACTATAGACATTAAACAGGGTGACATAAGCAGAGGTCTTATTGATACAACAGCACCTTTTGAATCTGTTAAAGAAGCCGTTTCCAAGTTTGGAGGCATTGTTGATTGGAAAGCCCACAAAATCCAAACTATAGAGGTACATATGATCTGCTATTGTTATTAGTATCACTATCCTTTTAGGTACCATTTCTCCTAACACTTGTTGATACTTTTCGAAGATAAACAGAAAATCAATAGTTTTTCTTTGTATCATTTTTCTTTATGCTGGAATTCTTAGTGTGCGTGGTAAATGTTTAAATTGTGCATGTGATTCTGATAGTATTGATGGAAACAGAAATACTGGTGGTCAGTGGTGGTTTTGAGAAAGAACTGAAATGTTATTTTATGTTAATTTATAGGTGCCTTGACCAGGATCCCTAAGAAATTTGTTCCTGAATCAATCTTATGCTGACTTTTTCATCTTTCCCTAAATGAGGGATGGGGAGATCAATTGCATCTAGTATTTAAACATGTTAAAATTTATATATGATTAGAGAAGAGTTCTTAACAGGAATTACATGTATTATACTCTCTCTCTCCCTCTCTCTCTCTCCCTATATATATATATATATATATATATATAGAGAGAGAGAGAGAGAGAGCACAACAATACAAGGCAGGCAAGGAGAGAGTATATGCGTTTCGGATTCTGTCTTGTCTATGAGCAACTAAGAAGCTCAGGTGTATTTTTATATTTGCGGTTTGTGTGACTTCTTTAGTTTCATTAGTGGCGGAAAAGCTGCAAGTTGTTTGACTAGTGGCTGTAATGGTGTAAAGTTAGTTGTGGTAATGGTTCTGCTTCCAAAACTATTCTTGATGTCATTTTTGTATTGATGGTTATGTTAGGTAGTTATATAAAAAAGACATACTTTTGAAGGAAAACAAATCACTGGTTCAATAAAGCAAACATTATGACTTCTGCTTCCAAAATTGATCTTGCTGCTATTTAGTTTTAGGATCAGGTTATGCTTTCTTGTTTGTCCCATTTTAGAAACAATAAGGGAGGAAATGAAGATGCATATTCTATCTTTTTCATAGAGGATTTCTTCTCTGAGCATTGCTAGTGTGCTATTTGTGTGCCTGCAAAATATGAGCTTGCTTTACTTGGGATATTTGCAGAACCAGTATTTTAGTTCTTGATCTGCTTCCAGTCACAGCATTCATTTGATTTTGTAACGATAAATACTGTGTCCATCTGAACAATTACTAACCTTGAATTCTTTGTCCATCTGAGCTTGCACTAACCTTGAATTGTTTTTTTGCTCCATTTAGAGACGCAAGCTTGTGGATCAAGAGCTAGAGAAGGTACAGGAGGAGATGCCTGAGTATAGGAAACACTCAGAGGAGGCTGAACTGGAAAAAATACAAGTTCTTAAGGAGCTGGACAGCACTAAAAGGTTTATTGAAGAACTAAAGCTCAACCTGGAGAGGGCACAGACAGAAGAGCATCAGGCAAAGCAAGATTCTGAACTTGCAAAGCTCAGGGTAGAAGAATTGGAACAAGGAATTGCTGATGAGGCTAGTGTTGCGGCCAAGGCTCAACTTGAGGTTGCTAAAGCCAGGCATACAGCTGCAATTTCTGAACTGAAATCCGTTAATGATGAGTTGGTAACACTACAAAAGGAATTTGCTTCTTTGGTTGCCGAGAAAGATGAAGCTGCAAAGAAAGCTGAAGAAGCTGTTTCTGCATCAAAGGAAGTTGAGAAGACAGTAGAGGAACTTACTATTGAGCTCATTGCTACAAAGGAATCTTTAGAGTCTGCACATGCTTCCCATCTTGAGGCAGAGGAACAAAGAATTGGAGCTGCCATGGCCAAGGAGCAAGATTCTCTCTTTTGGGAAAAAGAATTGAAGCAGGCAGAAGAGGAGCTCCAGAGACTCAATCAACAAATACTTTCAGCAAAGGATCTCAAATCAAAACTAGACACCGCTTCAGCTTTGCTCCTTGATCTGAAAGCGGAATTAGCAGCATATATGGAATCTAAATTAAAGGAAGAAACTGATGAAGGAAACACAATAGCTGAGCAAGAGGAACCAGAGAAGAGATCCCGTACTGACATACGAGCAGCAGTGGCTTCAGCAAAAAAGGAACTTGAAGAAGTGAAAGTTAACATTGAGAAAGCAACAGAAGAAGTGAATTGCTTGAAGGTGGCTGCAACATCTCTAAAATTGGAGCTTGAAAAAGAAAAATCATCTCTTACTGCCATAAGGCAGAGAGAAGGAATGGCATCAGTAGCAGTTGCGTCTCTTGAAGCTGAGCTGGAAAATTCTAGGTCAGAAATAGCTCTAGCTCAGATGAAAGAGAAAGAATCAAAAGAGAAGATGGCAGAGCTGCCCAAACAACTGCAGCAGGCAGCACAAGCAGCTGATGAGGCCAAGCAACTGGCCATAATGGCTCGTGAAGAGCTGCACAAGGCAAAGGAAGAAGCGGAACAAGCAAAGGCTGCAGCAAGTACAATGGAAAGCAGATTACTTGCTGCTCAAAAAGAGATAGAGGCTGCAAAGGCTTCAGAAAAACTGGCTGTTGCAGCTATTAAAGCATTGCAAGAGAGTGAATCTGCTCTAAGCAACAAGGACATAGATTCATCTGTTGGTATAACCCTTTCCTTAGAGGAGTACTATGAGTTGAGCAAACGTGCTCATGAGGCAGAGGAGCAGGCTAATGCAAGGGTGGCCGCTGCAATCTCTCAAATTGAGGTAGCGAAGGAGTCTGAATTGAGAACTGCTGAGAAGTTGGAAGAGGTGAATCGAGAGATGGCTTCAAGAAGGGAGGCTCTAAAAATTGCAATGGACAAGGCTGAAAAGGCCAAAGAAGGGAAGTTAGGTGTAGAACAGGAGCTGAGGAGATGGAGGGCTGAACATGAGCAAAAACGAAAGGCTGGTGAACCTGGCCAAGGAGTTAAAAGCCCAAGAGCAAGCTTTGAAGGTGAGAAAGAATCTAACTTTGACAAGGTACCAGCTGTCTCGGTGTCGAGTCCAAAAGCATATGTACTTGGAACTAGCACTGAAACTGAATCATCACCAGAGGTACAGCTTCAAAAGAAAAAAAAGAAATCATTTTTCCCTCGTTTTTTAATGTTTTTAGCAAAGAGAAAGTCAAACGCATCCAGGACAGGGTAAGATGACCCAGAACAGGTGATGCCGGTCGTTATTTTAGCTTTCTTTACTGGGCATTTGCCCTTTTATTGACCATAAATGATGGATATAATGATCCAGTGTTTTTGCTTGAATGTAAATGTTGTGATTAATTTGTGTAATATAAATTGGTTGCGTTATATATACATATTTTTTGTGACATGCAAGAACTGGCTGGTTAGTTTTGGTTAAGGGTCTTTGATATTTTACTGTCAGGCTGGGGAAGGAAATAATAAGCTATTTTTGTGTTGTATGGGTTAAGGTATTTGAACAGTGAATCATTGCAAAGGTGTGAGATTGGTTTAACGATTTTTTTTTTTTTTTTTTGGTTATTGGAGGACAAGTATGATCTTAGCATCTGTCATTTGGGACCTAAGGCCTCGCGTTTAAAATATACAATTCCAAATTTTTAGATAATAAGTAAGAATTATCCTTTGAAATCGTTATAATCAATCAATGTTTTTAAATTTAGATTGGAGATTCAGATCAAATCAATTAGTTAATTGATTTTCAATTTAACTGATTCAATCATTTCAATTAATCTGTTTCAATAAAGTAGTTTTTTCATTTTTTTTGAAAATATATAAATAATACTTAAAAGTATTTAGAAAATAAAAAAAATATAATATGATAAAGTAATGAAAACTATTTTTTAAACTTTAAATTTTGAGTAAAATAATGTTATTTTTATATAGTTTGAGGTTGAATTGATTTGATATGATTTTCAATTTTGATTTTAATTGATTTTTTAATAACTAGTTTTCAATATTGAATCAAATTAAAATATTGATCATTTTTTAATTTTACCAATTCAATTAGCTTGGTGTGGCCCAAAAAAACATATAAATATAAATTTCTTTGGCCCATGGTCAACAGACCGACCTTAGCTCAGTTGGCAGAGCGGAGGACTGTAGTAAGATAACTGTAATCCTTAGGTCGCTGGTTCGAATCCGGCAGGTCGGAATTTTTTTGGTTCTATATTCTGATAGAAATGGACTCGTTCATGAACAACAATGCTACTACTACTATTGTTACTATTGATGATAAAGTAAGCTTTTTTTTTTCCCCTTTTATTCTGAGATGGATATTAGAAACTTGGTTGATTCAGTGGAAATAAAGATTAAGTTATGAAGCATTGATTAAGAAGCACAGGTAGCCAGGGTTTGAATGATGGTCTTATGCCATGGATTGGAGAGGTGCTCCACAAGGTTATCAATAGGACCTACATGAGTCACAGCAGCTTGCACAAATATGCCCAGCATTGCTACCATTGCAAGCCGTCCCGCAATGGATGATTTCATCAAAACAAGAACCATGTCATATAGTAACAAATTTTCAGTTGAAAGAAAATTCGAGCAAATAATACCATTTTTAATCTCTTTAAGCTTCCAGTCATGAGCATTTTTTATGTCTTTAACTAGACCAAGAGGGTTTAGTAGACGACCTCCAGGGTCACTGTTTGTTGTTATATGGTACAATATTGTTAATACAGATGACAAATCTAGAGTCAGTATCAAGAAAGCCGTAATAAAGCCATAGATTTACCCAGGTTCCAATCCTCCTAGTGAAGCTTCCAATCCAAAGAAGGAACCCTCTTTGGCCTGAGATCCAGGGCTAACGTAATCCATATATCTTCTTGTCTCAGCATACCTGCAACAAGAAAAAAAGGACTTGAAAATTGCAAATGAGTCTTTATGAAGAGCTGAAACT
Source organism: Omphalea diandra (assembly GCA_949677035.1). Taxonomy (NCBI): domain Eukaryota; kingdom Viridiplantae; phylum Streptophyta; class Magnoliopsida; order Malpighiales; family Euphorbiaceae; genus Omphalea; species Omphalea diandra. Next base: position 60,034 of record CATIWR010144784.1, read on the forward strand.
ATGTTCATTGTGAACGGAAACTCTTTATTTTTTTTACCCCATCCATAGTAGTTGAACAACAAGCAAAGTTCTTGTGCTTGCAAATTCGAATTTTACTGCACCTGCTTCACACCTAACTGGCAATTTGCTAATCCCTGTCACTCGTAGCAGCTGCAATAGAGCGATACACTAACACTTATTTGGAAAATCAAATAGCAATAACAAGGTCACTTACATCAGTGAAAAAGAATTCCAGCAACTCCCAGCATTGCAAAGCGAGCATGAACCAGTTCTGCTTGCACATACCACTTCAAGCTTTCTGGATCCTCTCCAAGCCCAAGTGGGTCGAATCCATGATCTCCAGCCAAACTTAATTGCAGGAAATCATAGAAAGAAAGGCAAAGTGAAGCAAAATAATAACCCAAAAAGGAATAATTGAAGTCATTAGTTATCTATACATAGGATACTGTGGCTCACGTTCCATCCAGATATGGAGGAGGGTCGAGCCCTGGAAGCCACGTGGGTCGCCGCTGAGCACGAACCACAGTTCGTGTATAACATCGAGGGCCTCCTATTTTAGAAGGCCAGAATGCAACTGCTATGCCCAATGATGACTTGTAGATGTTCTTAGATGCCAAGCTCAAAGAAGATGAGGAACATGGCCGAACAGGCAATGCTCTTCCCATAGCAACAACCATTTTTCTTTCTTTTTCTCTATCTATCAACTACTCCTTAACTCGAGGCCCACGTATGCTTATACAACTACCTTCCGTAATAGGAACTTATCTTCACAGAGTGTAGAAAACATGATAAAATGGCCCCACCAAATACAAACTGGCTTTGAGGAGAATTTACCGCTAAATTTTTGCTAGGTGATCAAATGTGATGTGAATAGGCATAGTTTGAGGTGCAGCTTTATAATCATGAATTTAGAAGAAAAACAGAAAAGGGATAACAAATTATAGAGTACCTTCACCGTACAACAATAATACTCCAGCCATCGAGTGACTAGCAACGTTAAAATCTTATACAAGCATATTAGGAATCATACTTCTCTGAAGATGATCCAAAGCTTATCTTAGTTAAACAACAGCCCAAAATACAATTGAGAAGTTTTGACACCGATTACTTGAAAACCCTCCCTAATGACACTGAGAAGTGGTCAAGTAAAGGGCAACTCCATGGCATGTCATCGCCTGCTGGATATGCTGAAGGAGCTGACTTTCATGGGGGTTGCAATCACCAGTGGAGCTTCAGGAGAATCAGTAACAGCAAACTTATCATGCATGAAACGACTGTCAACAATTGAGTCATCCTTAAGGACTATCTTATAACAGTAACAGCTCTTCAGGCCCTCTTGATTGCAGTAGCACTCATGGGAGCCATTTTTCACCTGCTGGAAATTCCATATCACACTAAACTTTCCCACTGTTGCAACCAAATGACGCTCCTGCTTTCCCTTCTCGGTGACCTAAGTGATTTTTAACACAATATACATTAAATTGTTTCACCCAAAGAGTCAACATTCTTTGGGTGCAGCAACAAGATAATAAAGAAGGAACTTGCACATGAGGAACCAAGGTTCTGGGACGAAAATCAATATTCAAAGTAATCAATATCTACTATTGGGTTCGAGCCAAAAAGAGAATCAATATTCAAAACAATCTCATTCAAGTATATCATAATCAAAATAATCTCTCTCAAGTATATTGCTTTACAAGTTTGGCAGATAAAATAACAGAACAAATTCCAGATTCAGTAAAAGGCATCTCATTCTACAACCACTGAAATTAAGTACCAAATATTATCATCTCATCAAGCTTATTGGAATTTTACTATGTTGCTTCAATGGCTGTTGTCAAATTGAAAATTTGGGAATGAAAACAGATGTTCTTCCACTTCATTTTACTAAGGATTATAGAATCAACCTTCACTATAATATGAAAGAACACTTGGAAAAACAAATGTACAGAAATTCAATAATGGAATCCAAAAATAACAGTTAAAAGAAACGTAAGTTCATGAATACTTTTGGTCACAGATTGCTAGGGCTAAGAACTATAGAAGGTATGCATTAACCTAAGGTATACCACTTCATTTTAAACATACTTCCTAGGTCTCAAACCATCAATAGAAGGTATACCTTAGCTGGACTGGAAAAAGTAGGTTCTTGAAAACCAAATTTTCTGCTTCATCAAGCAGTCAACAGACAACTATAGCAAGTGCATTGTAAACATACTTTCCAGTTCTCAAACCATCAAAGGAAAGTATACCTTAAGTGGACTGGAAAAAGAAGGTTCTGGAAAACAAAATTCTCTGTTGAGTAAATTCATCAAGCAGTCAAGAGATATCAAAAGAAGATGCCAGTGGGCTATTGGCAATAAAATTCTGCATGTTGTTGGCAACACATAAATCAAGCACAGGACACCGGCAAAATAATGAAATATATTGGTATAAGAGAGGAAGAGAATCTTAAGAATCATGATAAACATGTCTATCCTTAATTTAAAAGGTCTGATTCAAAGAAACAGTACATTGCAGAAAACAACTTGATGACAGGGCAAAGTCAAGTCCCAATGATTTCAGTGACATGCCATGCAAATGCAATACTTCAGTTTCAAGCACCAATCTCAGAACATATGAACAAAATCAAATCATCTACAGCAGACTTTCATATAGAAGAACTAGGTAAAAAAAAAAAAATTCCAGATTTCCCAACTTCTATATCAGTGGGAAACATTGTAAGATATTTTTGTAAGGATAGATGTTTTTAGACGCATGACGTATATCAATGAAACTTCTTGACTTCCATATTAAATTCACAGGAGCAGGGTTTCGAAGTTCTATCTATAAAAACAACTTAGTTCCCCTACGAACTGCTAATTAAAACCACCTTTCACTTTCCTGAAAACTCTCCGTGGAAGCAACCACACCTCAAAGTCAAAGTAACAAGTGAATTTATGTTTCCACTACATCTCGCATGTCATATGCATGCATTATATGATGAAAACATTCAGTAAAACAGACAGAAAATAGAACTGTGCAAATAACTTTGTTTACTTATAACCAGAAAATTGTAGATTAAGCTGTCTTAAAGCAAACAAAATGCACAAAAGTGTAAGTATTGAAGTAAATATAACCAAGATAAAAAAAAAGAAAAAAATTCAATGACACTGACTACCATTGATAACAAAAGCCCACAAATTCAATAGCCCACAAATTCAATGGTCATGATAGGAGCCATATATACATTATATGCATCACAAAGAACAGTGGCGGCCAAACAAAGCAAAGCACACAACAGAGCTAAAAAAAAAAAGGCAAAATTTGTAGTTACCCATGAAAATTGAGCATTCCGGAACTTATTATTAATCCCAGCTAAATGTGAATCCAAAGGAGTCAGCTTCAACAATCTGGGGGCAGCAATCCTGTTTCCCATACGGCCACTGAAACCTGTCTTTGTCTTGCCATCCTTGTCCGTAAACAGAGTGCAGATGAGGATCAAATAAGTATCAGTAGTACCCAATATCCACTTTCCATCGAAGGTAATATCCACATGGGTAATAGGTGACCCCAGGCCAGGAAAAGCTGTTTTTGCTTGCCTCATAGAATTGCTTGAATACAGTCGAATCTTTCCATCAAGAGAGCCAACCACAATTGACCCATCACCAGTGCTTGCAAAACATTGAAAGTTTGTTCCTCTGGAGAACTGATGCCCTTGTGTCCAGTTTAGGACAGGGGCACTAGAAGTTGCTAGACTCTGAACAATCCCGTTACGGTCACGCATATCCCACCTGCAAAGCCTATTATCATCCAATCCCAAGAATGTGGATCCTGATGGATCCAACTGGGCTCCCTTGCTGTCATTTACAATATCTCTCATAGTAATATCAGTTCCATCCTTTTCAAATCTCCACTGAGTGACAATCTTACCAGTCTCAATGTCAAGCTGATGCAAACCTGTAGAATGTGGTTTGCCTTCATTAACTGGACTCATAAGCAACATGTTAGTCTCAGCACGCATAAGAAGTGCCTTCTTAGGAGTTGAATGCACCAAAGATGCACCACTTCTACCATCCCCACCACCAAAATTAACGAAAGCACCTTTCCCATGAATTCCATGAGTGAAATTCTTAACAACATGAATGCCCGAATCACCTACCAAGAAACTATTATCTAAAGCACCCAATGCCAGGCTCTGTATTCCTCCATTGGCAGCCTCCTCAAACTCCTCTCTCAAGTCTTGATTATCCCTAATAGGAGTTGCAGACTGAGGGCTTTTTGCGAAGCTATCTTCGGCATCCTCCCACATAGAATCATCAGCCTTTTCAGGGTTAGCCCATCCAATAAAATCTTTCCCATAAACCTTCATCTTATTGGCTTCATTAGATTCAAACCCATAAGTATTCTCAAATAAGCAATCCTGAAACTTACCAACAAAACCCCGATAATCCTCATCAGAAAAGAACTTGATAGCCCAAACACCTTGAGTAACAAAATCAACGCGCCGCTGGTCCTTAAAAGTCTTCAATTGCATTTCATTACACACTTTGACTCTGACCTTATTACTAATCTTTAACACCCACCAGGCTTCCCCTTCTTCAGATTCGGATTCAGATTCATTCTCCTCATCTTCATCTTGGCTCTCGAATTTGGAAGTCTTGATGAAGGAATAAGAAGTGAGTTTTTCAGAGGTAACCCATTTGGCTTTGGGGGTGTTGCCGCCGATGTGCAGGTAGAGCTTGATTGCATTCTTCAAATTGGGGTTTTGGGATAGTGGGGTTGCAGCAGATGGGTATTTGAGCTTGAGGGCCTTGAGCTTGGCCTCGACTTCGTCCAAAGACGACGGAGTCTTGGGTCTGTGTCCAGAAGGGGAGGATTTCTCTGGCGTTTGGTAGATTTCCTCTTCGGTTTCTTGGTGGTACCCAATGTCGGAATCAGAATCGAGTTCATCTTCGCGGCTGTGAGAAGCTCCCATTTTTCTTCGAGTTGTGTTTGAAAAGTAAAAATTAGAAGGGAGACGTTTGAGATTTGAGAGGTGAAGTGAAGTGAAGTGAAGGAGCGCCAAACTTCAATTTTGAATTTCGATAGCTGGCAGTTTTACTTCGCCTCCCTCCTTTAGCCCTTGTTTGGGAAAAGAGTAGGGTGAGGAAAGAGAATGTAAGGAAAATACAAGTAAATTACTTTTTCTAATTTGTTTGGAAAATATAAATTAGGAAAAGAAAATATATGAACAATTTTTATTTTTTTGTTTAAAACATGGTAGAAAAAGAAAGGGAAAGGAACATTTTTTAAAATTAAATACTATTTTATCCTTCATATTATAATAACCTTTGCTAATGAGACTATATTTATTTTTCATAAAAATTACTTATTATTAAATTGAAATCTATAATCACATTAATTAATACTACTCATAAGGATATTTGTTTGTTGTTCGTGTTGTTGATGTGATTTCTTTACTTTGGATTTGTGACGCAGAGCCATGAGAAAAAAAATAAATGGACGAGTGTTGTTAGATATGTAGATGAATTGAAAAAGACAAAAACAATACAAAACAAATTTAAAGAATTATGGATGTAATTGAAGTTTTTATTACTAAAAAACTTGTTTTCTTTATCTCCAAAAATGGAGGGATGAAAAGTAGTGGCCCTAGGAAATATTTTATTATTCACATTCCATTCATTCTTCTTTCTTCCTTATTACCAAACAAAAGAAAGTTCCTTTCTCTATCCCATTTTCCCTTCCCTATTGCTTCTTTCCTTAACATTCTCTCATTTCCAAATAAAGCGTTAGGATTTTCAATCTACAAGTTGTAGCTATCGGTTACCCACTTATTAGTCAACTAAACATTGGCATTTCTTACCTGAGCTTAACGATCGACATCTGCATTAGAAGAATGTGCGTCCTCATTACAAACTAATGTGGCCAATCGCATGTCAGAATATTTGAATTATCATCAAAAGAAACGTGGCACATACTCTACTAATATTGCCACGTGGAGAAAAATCTACCATGTCATCACATACCACATGACATTGATAATTGTGGCTTTTATTGGGCCAAATGCATGAATTCTCCATTGAACTTTTCGTGATTGATTACCAGGTTACCTTAACTTCGATTGTGACCAATTTAAACCCTAAACTTTTATTTTTAATCAATTTAACAACTATAATATTATTAATCGCCAATTAAACATAAGTGGAGATGAGAGGAGAATGCATGACAGACACGCGTGCGATATGGACTAATAACTAATAAATGGATCAGTTGTTGTCATCCTAGTTATAATTTACTTATTTTAAGTAGGAAGAGACAAAATTAGAGAAAAGGAACCTAAACAAAAACCTAAAACTCTTTCAATCATACTCCCATAATCAAATAACACTTATAATTGATAGAGAAAGAAATTGATGGTTTACTACAATAATTGATGATTCACACACAAGAACTCACATATACATTACAAGGTTAGTAATGAAATTAACAATTCATTTTCGTATTTCGCATGAATAAAATATGAATCTTTAAGTGATGTATAAATGCATGTGGTTGTTTAGGTGCATATATAAATGGTTTTGTGGTTTTTTGTTATTTTATATGAAATGTTAAGGCTTTTTAATCTCTGCAACAGAGAAAAATCTCTAAAAGAATAATTTTTAGTTAAAGTTGAAATGTGTGCATTTATGGTCCCTATCTCATACAAAAATTTATTTTTTTATTGCTTTATTGAATCATTATTAGTTGACCTCATATGGCATCATGGGGGTAGAATAATAAATGAACCACACCCTAGCTACATTGGGGGGCTTGTGCATGTTAATAAAAATATTGATACGGATAGGTTATTTTATGCCTGAGCTGTAGGGTTACATTAGGGATTCAAGGTACCTTAAGGTTAAGGGAATTTACTATAGAAGTAAGAATGGAAATGGTTTTGTACAATTATATGATGATTCAAGAATTTTAGATATACTGATTAGTGTGAAGAATGAAGATGTGTTAGATTTATATCTTACACATTATGTGAATAAGACTAAAGTTGTGCATGATATTTCAGATGATGAGAGTGATGAGAAGGTTAATAGTGGTAAAGATTGGGAAGGTTTGGTTGAACAAGAAAATAGAGTAGATGCTGAGGATGTTGGCATTGAAGAGGAAAGAGCAAAATCAAGTGAGAATGAAGAAAGAGCAAAATCAAGTGAGAATGAAGAAAGAGCAAAATTAAGTGAGAATGAGGAAAACTCAATTTCAGTTGAGGATGAAGACTATGAAGTTGGAATTAAGAAATCAAAGTTTAAAGATCTGAGGAATGGTAGTTTAGAAGTTAAAGAAATAAATGAGAGTGCTATGGATGAAGAATTAAGAGTTGCCAGAGAAAATGTTAAGCAATTCAAAACAAATAGAAGTATAGGGGCAATTAATCCACACGAAGGGGATTTTCCTTTGGAGGCAGAGATTGATGTTGGGCATGAAAATGCTATTGGAAGGAATAAGTATGTTGGGAAGACAAGTGCTGATGAGATTTATGACAACTCAAATCCAGATAGTAAGGAGGTGAGTGTGGAAGATGAATATGAGGTTGCTTGTGGGAGTGAGAATTATACTAAAAAGGAGAGATTTGTGCATTATGACCTTAATACTCCTATACCATACTGCCAGCTTAGGATGATTTTTATGAATGCAAATCAATTTAAAGAAACAGTTAGAAAATATGTTGTGGCTCGTGTGTCACTTACCATTAGGCCTAATAAGGCAAAGAGGGTTAGAGTCAAATGCAACAAATAAGGCTACCCTTGGTTATTATTTACTAGCATAAAAAACCATATAGAAATTTTTACTATCAAAACCTATAATCTAATTTTATAGTACAAATAGAAATAAGTTGTGCAACTTCAAGTTCATTACAAGTCACTTCAGGGATAAGATTTTGTCACAACTAAGAATCACTTCCAGAGCCATTCAAAAGTTGTATAAAGATGAGTTACTAATACATGTGGGGTTAACAATTTATAAGAGGGCAAATATTAAAGTGATTAAAAGCATGGTTATAGATTTTAGAGTCGAATTTGCTGGGTTACATGATTATTATGATAAGATTAAGAGTTCCAATCGAGGACTACATGCTTTGCCAAAGGGAAGAGACTTGAAAATGGAAAGTAATTGTTGGCCCTAGTGCCCCAAGAATGGGAGGTTGAATTGGTGGCAAATTTGAACTTTTGATTTTAGAGGAAACTAATAAAAATGAAAGATTAGAGAAAGAGTAGAAAAATAATGAACATAAGAGTTTTATAATAGTTTGGGTATTAACTAATCCTACATCCACTTTCCAATATACCAATTGGATATTTCACTAAATTACTAGTGTTTTACAAAACTCACACTCAACTAAGTATTTAGGCTCACACCAAACCTTACAAGTGTTTTCCCAAGGTTCACACTTAATCTAATGTTTAGACTCATACCAAACCTTACAAGTGTTTTCCTGAGTCTAATGCTCAAACCTATACAATAATTTTTTAAGGCCCACTCTCAAACCAAGCAAGAGTTTTCTAAGGCTCACTCTCAAACCCAAACAAGAGTTTTCTATATAAGGGTTCACTTTCAAACCTAACCTCAGTGTTTAAATCTCACACCAAACTATGTACAAAGAAATAAATAATTAAATTTGTGAGAATTAACTTTACAAAAGTTTTGGCACAATCAATGGTTATCCTCTTGTATTCAAGTCCATTCAGTGGTGTATTTATAGGCAATAACCACCAAAGAGACGTTATAAATAAATTATATCTAAATCTTCAAGTTGCGCTAGACATATTTTGCATTAAATATTTGTCAGATAAAATTTGCGGTTGATACTAAAATTCACAATAGCTATTTTTGGACTGTGTCTAATGGCTAGTCCATGTGACATAAAATTATTGATCTTTTCAAAAACTAGTTGTTGGATCTATCTAACGAATCTCAAAATTTGTGATTGTTATTTTCTTTCTTTGGACGAAATGGTCACCACAAAATCGTCTGTCTAACATGAAGATGTTGTTTCACCAATTTGTGGTCGCTACCAAAATTCACAGTCGTGACTTTTGAATCTCAACAACATTTTTCAAAATTCTCAATCGTTACTGAAATTTGCGGTCTTTAATTTTAAACGCATATTTTTTTACTATGAGATTTTTTTACTTCTAATTACTTCTATTCAATTTCTAATGAAATTCTATTTCAATAGCTGTGAGATGAACAACTATCTTAATATCTGTGAGATGAACGCTTAAAGTTGACATTAGAACTTTTCAATCTATATTGTCAAGATCAAAAGAAAGTCTTGACTTAGGTGTGAACAATCTTGTCCAATAGTAGTTGTTTAAAATGTTTTAATACATTAAAAATGGGATATTTGGAGGGATGCAAAAGAATATTAGGTTTTGATGGATGCTTTTAAAGGGTCCTACTAAGGGACAATTGCTTTTAATTGCGTCTAAGGATGGCAACAATTAGATGTGTCCTTTGACATGGGCTGTTATTGAGGTTGAAAAAAAAAAAAGAAGTGGTTCATTTCAACTTTGAAGCTGGACAAAGGCATCTCTAATGGTGACTCATGGATTGTGTTAACTGATATGTAGAAGGTGCATACTTTAAACTCTTTATATTTTTTGGTTATAAGTTTTTTGCTTGAAACTAATAATAACTTACTGTACTTCAAACTGCTTATGTGTTAGGGTTTGATTCCAGTTGTGGAAAAGGAATTACCTTTAGAAAAACACATAATATGTGTTACACACATTTGAAAGAATTGGAACAAGAGATGGAAGGGCCAAAAGAGGAGGATAATTTTTGAAAGGTATCTTGGTCCACATTTGAGGTGCAATTCAGAGACAAACTTAAGGAATTAGATAAGCTAGGTAATGGATATGTGCAAGATCTATTTTGAAACTAGCAAAAACAAAATTGAACTTACCTCAAATTTTAAACAACCAAAAAACCTTTTCAAATTAGTTCGTGAACATTTCAGTGCTCTACAATTGCAGTATGTGATTGCCAATTCAATGATGTTCTAATTTCTTTTATTCAACGAAAAAAGTAGCAATTGCAACTTTTCACTGTTAATTTCATATTTTTCACTCTCCAAATGGTCATATTTAAAGCCGAAGGAAACTTTATGGCTCTATTCCAAAGTGAAAGTTACAAAAGGAACACACAAAAAAGAGAGAGAATAGATATTTAGGTATTAAGTGTTGTAAAAGTTTTTTTAATCTAGTTACCATTGTATAATTTTGTACAATTTTTTTTTAATAATTAGTTTTATCTTTCACGTGCTTCTCAGAGCATTTTGTAAACACATCTTGCTGATTGAGCAAATTAGGATTAAATTGGTTAAAAATAAAAGTTTTGAGTTTAAATTGATCACAAACAAACTTAAGGTGACATAGTGACCACTCATAAAAAAATTCAGGAGGAAACTTATGCATTTGATTGACTTTATTATTATTATGGTAGTAAAATAGCATCATCCTTATTATCATGAAATTTTTGAATGGAAGCATATAAATGATTAACCTTTCAATCAAAAATTGAACATAAAATTTTAAAAATTATAAAATCTCATTATATAATAAAAAATATATAAATGGTTTTTTTTAGTTGAGTGATTGATATTTTATATTAAATTTTTTTTCTTATTATTATACACCATACCATAAATTTAGGCCACGTGGCAAAATGTTGCCATGACAATGCACAGTGTCATTTTGATTTTTTTTTTTAGGGTCAAGGATCAAGATTAATAGATTAAACCAGAGAAAGTGCATATTAACACGAGCAACACGGCAAATAATCCTATTAAAAACAATCAAGTGGTTACTTCGACTAACATGTTGGCATAAAGTGCCATGTGAATTTAATTTAGCCATGTCTTTACATGCCATGTGCGAAGCAACATAGATAATTTTACCACGTCACATGGCAAAATGACATATTGATACCTAATCACCTGGCTTTATTCATCATTCCATCAGATAAGAAAACTACGTGTATTTGTAGAAATGAATCATTTTGCCATGTCACTGAATGCCATGTCGGCAAAATAGTGCCATGCAGATACGGTTCCGCCATGCAAGATGTCCATGCCATGTCATCTATCCTCTTCCAGGTTCTCAACATCGAGAAACTAACGCTTGGCATCAGCTTTTTACGGTCACCATCTCCTAATTCAAGGATACCTGATTTAAACCTAGGCCTTGGTTTTGTTTTCGCAAATTGTATTTCAAAATTTTGCCAGATGGTTATATGTATCAGTTCGATAACCAGAAAAATGGAGAAATAGAAGAAAGAAAGAGAACAGTAGAATAACAGAGGGAAAGGAAGAAGAATTCATGTTAGAGGAAGGAAACTTTGTATTATTATTCTCGTATCAGAGTTATCACAAAAGGCTTTTTTTATATACGCAATTACGGTTCCTGAATTCAATGTTTTTAAAACCGGACCGGTAGTCAAACTGGTTATCTGATTGAGTCTGGAGTTAACCGGTGCCACTTATCTGACCGGTCTGGTCCAATAAATCTAAAAATCCCAGCAACTTAAAGGAAATGCAGCAAAATTCCAGCAAGCAAACCCAACAACTTAAAAGGAAACACAACAAAATTCCAGCAAGCAAAAGGGATACGCAGTCATCTAATGACCAAAGAAGAGCTAAATAGAAGCAAGGAGGTTCTGCTATAGAACCAAAATCTCTTTCTTGAATATATGAATAACATCCCAGATAAGAAAAGGTGCATAAATTGAAAAAACAACTCGTAACATATCAATAACCAAAAACCCAGAATTCTCAAATTAAGAGCTAAAGGATTCCTTTGTTATAAATCAAAAGATCGTTTCTTTAGAAAAGAATGACATTTGCGGATGATAAAAGCAAATAAAGAAGACATCGAATTTTCAAACTTTTCGAAATCAACGAGCATTTAGAATTTCCAAAACAATAAATAAAAAGTGCGTTTGCTCTAAATTGATCAAGATCTAAAGCTAGTAGAAAAACAGAAAAAGAGTGAAGTCCAGAAAAACATATGCTTAAAGAACAAGAGTAGTAGCAGTAGCAAAAGAAAAGAACCATGGATGGGATGGATAAAAGGAATTACTTACTAGATTTTGATACGGAGAAAGAGAAAAAGAAAAGGAGAGTCTTTAATAATAGCAAGATTCATTGATTCAAAGGTTGAAATTGGTGAATCTATTGGTTTATTTTGTGTTTAGAGAGGAGAGAAAGTAAAGTGGTAAGGAAGGAATAGATTTGGGAGAGAAGAAAGCTGGTGAACCAGCTTTTTCTTTTATTAACTGGTTTTAAGATGCTTAATGAACTGGACAGCCATCTGATTTCCGGTTTTAATAGTTCGACCAGCCAGTTCGGTCTGGTTTAAAAAACATTGCCTGAAATCAGTCTAAAAACTTCAACAGAATCCAATTCAGCTATAGCTACCACGTCATCATCCAATCTTCGCTGCCATGTCAGCAATCCCAATCTTCTACACATCAGATGGTGATTTCGAGACCCAAGGAGATGAGTATGTAAGGGTTCCGTGTTTGGACGTTTGCGGCGGAGAGTGCATGATGTAATAGGGTATAATTATTATATGAACGGGAAGTGGTGGGGTCGGTAGAGAATTAGCATATTTGAACAAAATAAACCAAGCGATTTGATGCAATCTGGTGAAGTAACAAACCCGATCCTTACAGTCCCCACTGTCCAGTTATCGTTCTGATGAGATCTCGGGCTTTGCTGTTGCACAAGGCTGAGATCTTCTGTGGAAGAAACCAATAATAAGCCAGCATGCAAGTCCTGAATGAGGATTTTCCTCCATTATGCCCACACCAAGACAACCCCAAAAAACAAACAAAATGTAGAAAGTGAGTGGTAATCAGTTCTGAAACGATAAAAATACTGTGAAGGTATATGAAAATGAGAAATTTGAAGAAGCTTTCTCAATATCTGTATCTGTATATTTTCACAACACAGGTTATAAGATACGTGCCTAAATATGTGCATCGGTCAGAGAGATTTTACATACATACAAGACGCATATAGCCTATCAGATGTGACCTGAAATCAGGGTGAACATTAGGGAAAAAAATCACAGCTCAGGACCAAGTAATCAATTTGAAACCAATGCTAATTTATTTTACCGATATATGCTTCCATGTTTGTGTAAGTTAGTATCTATTTCTTCCCACGAAGTTGCCTCAATTTGGCTAACTCCTGAGTTACCATCCCCCCCAACATCTCTCATAATCTCCCTTACCCTTGCTACATCATCCCACCTCCCTGTAACAGCATAAAGATTGGACATCAATACGTACAGTCCACCATTTCTGTAATCCAACAAATATAATTTCTTTGCTAAATATTCCCCGAGCTTAACCTCTTGGTGGATGCAACAAGCACTGAGCAAAGCACCCCACACAGCAGAATCAGGTTCAATCTTCATATTCTTGGTAAATGACAATGCTTCGTCGAGTAAAGCGGCATGAGCAAGGAGACTAACCATGCACGCACAGTGTTGCAAAGTTGGCATCATACCAAATTCTGCTGTCATTACGTGGAAGTATTTTTTCCCTTCAAGAACAAGACCCCCATGAGTACAAGCAGCTAAAATTCCTAAAAAAGTGATGTCATCAGGTTCTACCCATTGCTCTCGCATTTCAGAGTAACAACTTAATGCCTTGCCTTCAAATCCATACCAACTATAGCCTGAGATCATTGTGTTCCACATAGCTAGACAAGGTTCATTGATGCTCCTGAATACCCTTTCAGCGTGCACTATGCTTCCACACTTCGTATACATGTCTATAAGAGCAGTTACAACAAAATCTTCCACTTCTAGCTTATTCCTAAGAATGTAGTTGTGAAGTCTCTCTCCAAACTGCAAGTATCCAAGTTGGGAACAACCAGACAGTAAACTGGCAACCGTAATCGCATCTGGATTATGTCCATACATCTTCATTTGACAGAAATATTCCATGGCATCACTTGCCCTTCCAGCCTGTACGCAGCCAGATATCACTGAATTCCAACTGATCATGGATTTTTCATGCATTTCAGAGAACAGATAGAATATAGCTTCTATGTCTTTGAACTTAGAATACATACTTATTAGACCATTTGCAACCAGATTATAAATGTCCAATCCACTCTTTAATGCATAACCATGAAAAGCAAGTCCAACACTCATGTGAGTAGGGTCAGTAATCCCATGAAGGATACTAACCATGGCAACTGAATCTAGTTTCATGCCTAACTGCTGCATTTCCGCAAAACATTCCACCATCAAATCCATATTCCCTTTCTCGGCATAATTTGATATAATTGCAGTTAAGGAAACCAAGTTTTTCTGAGGCAAGGACTGGTAAAGCACTTCTGCTGATTCCGTGCTCTCGCATCTTGCATACATACAAACTAATGTAGTAACTACCTGTTCATCATTGACAAGCCCCATTTTGATGGAATAACAATGAGTAGATTCTGGATTAGCATGTGCTGAGAGAAGACTCATAATAGTAACTGGATTCGCATCCTCCCCTGCCTTTATCATTCGTTTGAACACAAGCATTGCCTTATCAAAGAAACCATTTTGACCATATGCACCAATCATTGTATTCCAAGAAACCACAGTTTTATCCACCATTTCTTGAAACAGAAGTTCTGCAGATTCTAAATCTCCACATTTAGCATACATAGAAGTCAGTGCATTTTTCACTTGAGAATCCAAATCAAGGCCAGACTTAATCGCAAACCCATGAATAGACATCCCTTGAAACACCAATTCATACCGCCCACAAGACGGAATTAAACCAACTAATGTAGTTTGACGAGGGCAGATACCTAACCTAACCATTCGAACAAAAAAACCCAACGCATCAAAATCATACCCATTTCGCGAATATCCACAAATCAAAGCATTCCAAGTAACAATATCTCTTTCAGGCATATAATCAAACACTTGGCGAGCACGGCTTACGCACCCTAATTTCATGTACGCATCAAGAAGAGCAGTGCTGACATGGACAAAGTGATCAAGACCTGATTTTGTCAACTGGGTTTGGATCTGAATAGCTTGTGATATTGGAATAAGTGGATTCGAAGATGGTAAGGATGAAACAGAAGCGGATTTGAGAAGTAAAGAGAAAGTGAGATCATCTGGTTTGACATGGGATTGTAATAAGTGGCGAAAAAGAAGAAATGCTGATTTGGGGTTTCTAGCTTCAAT